>JARFJB010001994.1:77500-310000 GCA_036346205.1 Vesta saturnalis
TTCACATGGCGAAAACATGATAAGAACTGATAACCCAAGCTTACGTTATCAAAAAAAAAACAATTTTATATTCACATCTACTAAAATTCTGAAATTACATTTTCGTTTATTTAAAATTTTTAACTTCAAAATTCGAAAAAAAACGAGAATCACCAAACTATATACCGAGTGTTGCTTAAAATCTACACACAGGGTGACAAATCTTGCCAAGAACGACCAGCAGTACCATCTTCAAAGAACCATGTCTCATCAAGAAAAATGATTTTTAAGCCGGACATATTCATGTAAAAATTGGCGTTTTATAACGATGTTAGGCAGCTCCATTAATCCGCGTCGTGGATCATCCTAGTTATAATTGAAACCATTTTTTTTAGAACCTTCTACAGAGACGTTATACAGCCATTAAAAATGTCATGTTAACGTAGTTTTCCTTGTAAAGTTTTTAACAGTTTTAATAAATAATTAGGTACGCTACATAATGCAGAACAACTGTTTGGAGTTAATACTGTACACATCTACGATTGGTTTGCTCCAATGTCGTTTTTTTTGGTGGACTTCTAAGTACTTCACCTTTGTTGCAACTAACTGCGATGTTATTCAAGGTTGAAAGACTCACATGGAAGGCAGCTGCAACCCTCTATAAACAAAAATAATTTTACGGATTTTTAAAGTGCGTGACATAACCTAAAACATCCTCAACAAGCCGCTCATATTTCATATTTAAGATAACTAAAAAGAGAAGCATTTTAATCATTATTACCTACGTCTCTAATGGCAGCAACTGGCAAAATGGGGCCTCCATTTTCACGTTTTTTTGCAAAGGAATGGATCGGAAAGCCTACCACTTCTTGACAACGACTAGACAAAGGCTTGGGCGTCTCTAATTGTTTATTGTTTACAGTATGTATTATTGTTATTAAGTTAGTTCTGATAAGAACTTGTTGAATTTGATATAATATACAAAATTAATTGTTATTTAAACATAAATGACACAAATCAATCGTCTGTAAATCGTTTATGATGAACCTCTCAAACTTGCAAACTGCTGCCAACACTTAAGAACTAAATTTCCCTGGTTGCGCTGGGCTCTATATAGACTTCTTTAGAGAATTACAAGCGTTATATTGGTTGCACTTTTTCACCAAGTATGACGTCATTTTAAACTTATCGTAAAAAGCCTTTAATACATAAATTCCAGAAAGTACCATAAATGAAATTTATAATTCATGACGTATAGCTATCAACATTTTTGTAAACAAATAATGAAAGAATTAATCTCCCTTGTACAAACCAAATCTTTGTCTGTTCAGATAAAGTAAGATGAGATAATGCTTTTATACCACCTGTTGTTACGCGCCGTTCCGTATCAACCAGTGGCGTAGCAAGTGGGTGGCCGGAATGGCCCGCCAGGGGCCCCGGAGCAGGGGCGCCGCCGCGAGGGTTTCGCCTAATCGTCAAGGTTGGATACAAACTTTGAAAAATTATTCAAAAACATAGACTGAGATAAAATAACAAAAACAAATATATTTTTGTACTTAAAAAAAAAAAAGTCAGCAACAGCACATATATATCGTTATTTACACAGAAGACGTTCCCAATAAATTAGAATAGCCAGTTGTGAATAACGATCATTTAAAGTCCCATCTCGAAGTTTTGAGTTACTACGGACGTCTTGTTTTCACTGCGTGGCGGTGGCGCGACTAGCGCTCCCGCTCCTGACGGCCGCGATCGTGAACTCGTCAGTTGTGTAATAGGTATAAGAAGCTACTATTGATTGTCACTCCACATTTCACATAACAAATTCGTGAAGGTAAGTAAATTTTCTTTGTCAAAAGTGCTTAGTGATTAGACGCATACAATTAGACGATAATAATAATATAAATTAGATAATAAATATAAACAAGAAAATAATAATATCAATTAGACGAGATCAAAAGAGACACTCGATTGCTGGTCGCTGAAGACTAGCTGTCGCCCTATTAAACATAGACCATAGACCCCTAAGATTGTGTAATTTCAACTTGGACATTTTATTGCAATAAATAATATTTGTACACACATAACCCTTATACCCGAATTAAATTCAAAATTAGACACACAGAAAAATAAATTAAATTTAAAATTTGACACATTGAGAAACATAGAGGAACATAGGAACAAGGAACACGAACATAGAGGAACGAGTGGAACATAGGCCTATTTTGACAAAATTTAGAGAGGTGCAATACCGAATAATACCTCTGAGCTAATCAAATAGTGCCGGAAGCATTTGAAACATCTATAAGACTAAATATTAATTTGAGGACATTGATTTATTGTATTTCTAATAGATTGAAATTTATTTTTAACACGTATTTTCAGCTGTGTCTAATAAATAGGACATTGTGTTAATTAATTTTGACTCTAACTAAATATAGCCTATAGAATACATACATATATATATATATATATATATATATATATATATATATATATATATATTATATTTTTTAAGAAGTAACAAAGAAAGATACAAAGGTACTTACTTTTGTTGGGTTATATCCATAAATTTTTGGCAATCCAATTAACAAAATAACAAGTAACTTTAACTTATGCCAGATGAGATGACCAGGCCCAGTAAAATCTTTATTGGTTAGGCTCACTCACAATAATAATTTTGTACACAATTTTTGTAAACCAAAAACTTGAATTATCACATTAGGCCTATCTCACAGCATTTGTCTGTAACCAGTCTACCATTAAGCCTACTTTACTTTGTTGTATCCATGCATTGATTTCGGATACAAAAATCCAGCATAGCCTAATCGAACTTACTAGTCAACTACCTATGAGTAAGATTAGTAAGAACAATTCTTAAGGCTAGTAGTTTAGTAATATTACATAATATACTAATATACAGGTAAAACATAAAAATATTTTAACTGTTGGAAACCTATTACTGTATTACAGTAGAACTTGGTTATTACGGCTTCGGATTTATCGTCAACACGGATATCATTGAAAATGTAAACTTTCACCATTAACACTTATTTATTGATAAAAATACTTATAACTTATCTTGAGAAGATAAATTTTAATGGTGTACTTTAATATAATATACTAATACTAAATATTATAACTTACTATTAATTAGCAGTAGCTTATGTTAATTGTTAGATGTAGTAAACAATTTTTCAAATTTGAAAATTCAAACTAAACATAACTGTATTAATATATATTATTATAATATTTATAACTTATTTAATTTCAATTGACAAATTGATAACATTGTAATTTATCGAAACGTTATATTATTAATTTAAAGTACACATTAAAATCCCAAAAAGATAAGTATTTTATTACGGATATCATTGTTTACAAGTCCCGATAAAAACTGTAATAATTAGAATTAGCATTATAAAAAAACCCGGTTGTGTCGTCAATAAATATGTAAACCTCGTATATAACGACATTGAGACCTTAATTTACTATACAGTACATACATCTTTATTTTATTATAAAATGAATTAGCACTTTTCAGAAGTGTGGAAATTGACGAAAATAGGCAAGTGTAGCATCATTATATGGGCTCATTGGGGAGACAACAGTGCCGTTCGTTGCTGGGAATGCCAAGCGCCTTTATGCTACGCCGCCATCCCTGCTCAAGATCAGTGTCCTCACCCCCTCCCCTTCCCGCCACCTGTACGTTGTTTACTGTAATGACGCATCAACAGACAATCCCTCTAGTGCGTGTAGTGTTGTGTTTTCGTTTTATGATAAGACTGAATTTTACGTTTTACATTACAGTATTGATTGTTTTTGTTGTGCGAACATCGAACCACGATTAGATAAGTGGAAAACGAACTAAAAAATAAATCTGAGATCGCTAAGGACGGATTCCCTTCCCCTCCTTCACACTCACTTTTCACTATCCGTGAATAATGAATATCTTTGTTCTTGAAATTTATTGCCTGCCTACCCCTCCCATGTTATTCACGTGTATGCGAGTTGTCATAGCAACCACTACAACTACCAATCACTGATGAGATAAGCGTGGGGAATAATTGTCACCGAAATAGAATGAATGAATAAGGGAATAGAAAAACTGGTTATAGACAACTGAGGTTGCGCGTATTTTCGTCTCCATTCGTCAGCTGTTTAAAACGCTGGAATGACGACTCATGCTATTTGATGGCTTATCTTTTGAATTAAACTAAAATCCAATAAGGAGCCTAAGGAGGAAGTTGCAAGTACAGTTACGCTTACGAATAAAAAAGATGACAGTGACGTTGATATAGATGCCGGTTTAGCAGACACATCAGAAAACTCTGAAGATAACGAACCACGCCCACAAACATCAGCGTCGGAAAATAGCGGCATTTTTCTACCAGTTTCGGATCAGAATGAATTTGAAGGAATGGATTATGATAATTCCCATTCCCATTCAACTGACGAAGAATTATCTGCAGCAAGATGCGAAATAGTCTTTGACGATCCAAAGCAATGGCCTGGTTCTCCAAGAATTAGTGACAAAGTTAGATTGCTGTTGGTTGAACGAGGTCCTCAAACAATTGATGTCTCAACTTTTAAATTTCCAGTTTCGGATGGTGATAGGCGTCTAGACGCCAAATGGTTTCATAAGACTCTTGCAAATGGTGAAAAAGTACCCCGACAATGGTTACTTTATAGCCAGATGCTTTATTTTGCTTCCCTTATGTTCTGTTTGGAAAGGATCAACAAGGAAAGTCATCGCCATTTTCAGACCTAAACAAAGGTTTTAAAGACTGGAAACACTTAAATCCTCTAATTTTCACTCATGAAAACTCATCCAGCCATAGGTTAGGTTGTATGAAATTTTTTTTTTTTTTTTATGATTGTGCACCTGAACAGGCTAAATAAGGCCTATCGTGCTAAAGCACCCAGGAACACTTAGGAGGATGGATAGAGGGATAATGAATTGCCAATAGTTGCCTATAAACAGCTACCTTAAATTTTCTGATATCATAAGTAAGAGGAAAGCAGGAACTAGGGAGATCATTCCAGAGTTTAGAAGCCGTGTAGAAAAATGTGGATTGCGCCCGTTTGGTACGACAAGTGGAGATTTGTACTGCATACTGATGATGTGAATGAGCGAACCGAGTGAAATGGATTGATTTGAAAGTACGATTGCAACAAAAAACGGTTGTGGATTCTGAAATCCAAGATAGAATTCAAAAGTATATTGAGAAGTGGAGGAACATTCTTAAAGTGGTCATTGATGTAATACTTTTTTATGCAAAAAATAATTTACCACTTCGAGGAACAAGTAAGGAAGAAGTAATTGGAGAGCCCAGTAGTGGAGTGTGTCTAAGCACCTTAGAATTAATAAGTCGCTATCATCCTAAGTTAGGTGAGCATATGGCCTACGTCAAGTCCCACAAAAATGTACTTAGCTACTTCTCTCCCACAATCCAAAATGAACTCATATATTTAATTGGAGGTAAAGTAAGACAGACAATCTTGGATTTAATAAAAAATGGGGAAGATTTCTCTATAATATTTGACTGCACTCCAGACAGTGCTCACATTGAGCAAATGAGTCAAATTATTCGGTTTGTTGATTTGTCAGCAGGAACATGTGAAGTCAAGGAAAGCTTTATTGATATCATCAACACGAGCCAGAAAACAGGAGAAGGAATTTCGATGGAAATACTACAAAAACTAAACGATGATGGCCTGAGCGTTGCTAACTGCCTAGGTCAGGGTTACGACAATGGCAGCAATATGGCTGGAAAATACATTGGAGTACAAGCGAAAATCCTCCAACGAAATGACAAAGCCTACTTTGTTCCATGTGCAGCGCACAGATTAAATCTGATTGGTGCGCATGCTGCTACTGTCTCACCGTTGATCATTACATTTTTTGGAATAGTACAAAAGGTGTTCACCTTTTTCAGTGGTTCTACCGGCAGGTGGCAGGCAATCCTAACAAAACTTGGCATTACATTAAAGGGTCATTGTAACACTAGGTGGTCAACAAAACGAAGAGCAGTCAGTGCTTTAAAAAAAATGCTAAAAGAGGTTTATGCTATCCTCAAAGAAATGATAGATCGCACCAATCAAGAGAAATGGAATTTAGAAACTGCAGTGGGTGCACAGGAGCTAATCAAACAGATTGACTTCAAATTTATGTGTCTTTTGCAGCTAAGGCGAAAGAATCCTTATTGCTATCGACAAAATTAACAAAGGCCTTCAAAATGATTAAGGGGCTATCAGCTACAATTCAAGAGATTAGAGATGAGGGTCTCAGGCCAGCAATCGACTTTGCTACACAAACATCACAGGAACTTGGCATCGAAGATCACTTTCCTGAAAAAAGGTGAAAGACAGTGAGCAAACGACTCGAGGATTTAGAAACAAAATCCAAGGATGACAGCACTTGCTACCTCACCGCAGAACATGAATTCCAAAGAGAAGTTAATCTTATTTTTGATCAAATTCTAACGGAACTGAAGAGGAGATATGAAGCGATGGAGTCATTATCTTCGGACTTCTATTTTCTAACAGGGCCAGCACTGAAGAAAGAACCAGTAAATGTTTTGAAGAAACATACTGCTGACTTTGGTCTAAAATACCCTACTGACGTAGACGTAGTTGAACTGACCAACGAAATAGACATTTAAAATGCAAGCAAAAGAACTTGTAGAAAAGGATCTAGAAACAGTAACACCCCTGGATCTGCTAAGAAAAATTCAAGAACTTAATCTGGAAGATATTTTTCCGAACATCCAAATTGCTCTTAGAATCTTCTTGACTCTACCTGTTACCGTCGCCTCTTGTGAGAGAAGTTTCAATAAATTAAAGTTGATACAAAATTATTTGAGATCTTCAATGGGACAAGATCGTTTGACGAATCTTGTGATACTCTCAATTGAACATGAAGAAGTGAGAAAATTGGACTTAGATGTGCTAATCAATGATTTCGCGTCAGTTAAAGCCAGAAAAGTAGCATTTAAGTAAACTTAAAAATAAGTGTGTAACACAATAACAATTCATTCCAATTAATCCATTTTACAATAAAAATCCGTTTGAGTACATTTAAATTTTTTTAAGTTACTAAACCCTCCCCTCTTTTAGTCTTTTTATCAAAGAGGGGGCGCCATTTTCAAGTATGGCCAGGGGCGCCAGTCACCTTAGTTACGCCACTGATATCTACTGGTTTTTGATCACGTAATATATACACGGCGGCTGCATGTTTTCCTTAACACACGGACCTTACATTTGGTTCTTATAAAATTCGATTCTTTTGATCAAAATCTACAATAATAAACCAAAAAATCATTTTAAGGAGAATTGCAGGTAATGAGCCGACTCCGAACATGTGACAATATACTATAATCACTAATGATGTGTATCAGTATTAATGTATTGATGAAAGCTAATTTAATTGTGAAATCCTTAGCATACAGCCGCCACTGGTTCTTTATCATTTATTGATTTCAACAATAGGTGTCTTCAAGACACCCTTTTCGCTTTTTGTTGTTTAAGGACGTGCATCACCGCATTGTAAGCTTTATTTCTGTTTTGGGCGGAAATAATAATTTATTTCTATTCAATCATTACGTTTAAATATCAAAATGGAAACAATTTGTACAAAAAATGTTAAAAGGTAAGTAACCCGCTAAACTGACCCAAAAACTATCATCAGTTTTCAGATAAAGAATGAGGGTGAGGCAGGATTCAGGAATTGTGCTTCCACTACCTAAATTGTTAATTTTTCAGTATCAAATGCGTAAACGTAAAATATTTCAAAATGATGTATGCAAAAACCATACAGTTATGTGTAACTGCACGAAATATGCATAATGGGAAGTGTCATAAAAAGAAACGGAAAGATTACATTCTTTATTTGGAAGAGTTAGATACCTTCTGATCATTGTAGTATGACATCGTTAAACTATCGCTGTTTTATTAATTTGGATTGGTGTACCTTCAGATGTGTGAAACT
Source organism: Vesta saturnalis (assembly GCA_036346205.1). Taxonomy (NCBI): domain Eukaryota; kingdom Metazoa; phylum Arthropoda; class Insecta; order Coleoptera; family Lampyridae; genus Vesta; species Vesta saturnalis. The sequence goes on from JARFJB010001994.1 coordinate 85,467, forward strand.
CCTGTCTTTCATCACATGAAAATTCAGCTGCTTTTGTTAAGATTAAGGAAAATCAAAGAACATATTCAAATAGAAAAAATAGGTGCACAATGGAGTCAAATACACATTTGTTTTAATGTGTATATTTCAATGTGGGCTGGAAATTTCTGAAAATTCTAGAAATTATATTGCATAGTTTGAATTATTTAAGGATGTACATATTGTTCGATGTCTTTCTGTTTTTGTTGAATAATCACATTGTTCACATACGTATTTATTAAAGTAGTCTGTTTTACTTTAGGTTATACTGTAGTTTTATTTATCTGATTTACAGAATAAGAATCATTGTCTTTTGTGTAAGAAATATTTACTTTTTAGGATCGAAATTGATTCTTAGGAGTTTGATAGATTCTTTTCTTTTAGATTCGATTTAAATAATGTTATCAATCTGAGCACACGGTAAATCTTTTTTCATATTAATAAAATAAAGATTAGATATTGTTTAATAACAATGTTTTACAAATCTATTAGAATGCACAAATAATTTTTAACCTGCTTTTATTACATAGATATGAAAACACTGAGTAAAAAAAATTAGTTCTATAATTTCCTTTTCGAACACTTCTTAAGTATAACATGTAACTTTAGCGGTTACAGTTGCTTTCTAGATTATGCATATTGTATAGGGTAGATGCACCACGCATCGTCATCTTCCATATTCTTTTGTAAGAGGTGGAGGAGCAATTTTTCCACTAACAAAAAAAAGGGAATTTCAAGAAGTGGTGTTTTTTATGTTTATCACTTCGATAAATTATTGTGATGTAAACATTATTATGAAATATGAATTGCACCGCGTTTCACCATTTTATCAATGTTTTTGCAGCTCAAAATTCTAATTTGTGTACAACATAGGGCATAACATTCTTACTTTTTAACAAAATTTATTTTGATATTGTTTACAAGATATTAACATATAAATTTTATATGTAAAAGGTAAAACCTTCCAAAGGGCTGCTTAACTAAAGTGACTATAATTTATGTGTAACCAAGCAAGACAAGGAATTTTCAAAATATTTTATTACATTAAATTTCCAAAAATATAAATTGAAGAAATCTATACATTAAACATCTAGAACACTGGATCTGTGGCAGAGCACAGTAACAGATAACGCCTGCCTACTACACTAATACCTAATGGAAAATCGGGATAGGTCTGGAATATATAAAATTAATTTTTAAACATACACACAGGGCAAGAGTGAACTAAACGATGTGTCCAGGGGCCTGTAACACAAAACCTACAGTTGCAACAAGTGTAGAACTTGTTAAACATTCACCTGTAGCTACAATCCCTGTTAATTTCTGTAACACAGTGTTCTTAGAATGACTTGTAATAACGGAGAATATGTTTAGAAGTGTAGTTAAAGTGCACAAGACTTGTAGGATAGACGCAAGAACGGTAAACGTTCTTGGGACATGTGTATTATTGCGTCTGTATGCAACTTGTTTAGACAAGTTAGGCATTTGAAATTAATTTTAGTAGTTAATAGTTAAAATGTCTTCAAAACAAGTGGTGTTCGATTGGAAAATGCAATGGCTTATGAAAATTAAAGAAAATAAAGAGGTTCTTTTTGGGGCATTCTCTGATACACTTCGTAAAGAAGACAAGGTGAATCAGTGGAAAGTGTCGGCTATGCTTAATACCGGTCGAGAAAGATTGGACATAGATACCTACGCAAGAGATACCCTTTGGCAAAATCTAAAGAAGTGCAATGGTAAGTGTTCAATGTTATAATTTGAATTAAAACAGATTCTTAAAATTACAAAAATAGAAAGCGTAATAGTAATAATAGAGTGTTTTGCAAAAATACTACCGACTAATCCAAGGTTACCTAGGCTCTTATTCGACTTTCTTATTAAGGCTCACCTATTAAAATGAACGTTACTTAATAGTCCGGTGACTGTAAGGAATGTTTAAATGCCACCGGATTTAGTTGTTTCCTTTTCATTTCCCGCGCAAAACGGAGTATTTGTTGTAATCTAAACAATTAGATATTGAGTCTTCTTTAAATTTCCTATTTTAGTTGAAATTGGGTAGTGCTAAAAAGACTGGCACAGGAGGAATGGGAAAATTGTCAGAAATAGACAAGACAGTCATAGATATTAGTAGAATGGGGCCTCTTGAGGGACGTGACGTCATAGTGCTGGGGGCCTGAGTGGAGGGTATCATTAATTATGTCCCTTCATTCCACAAGTGTAAATTTTGCTTGTGTATTAGACTGGGAGTGTGTATCGTCCATCGATTCTAGTATTCTATAGGCGATTCTTTCCCAATAATATCAGTAGAATGGACCCTCTTAAGGGATGTGACGTCATAATGGTGGGGCTCTGGGGTTGGGCTAGGAGTAGGGTAGGCTTCTTTTCGGGGCAAAATTTACACCCCTCGATATCATTTTCACCCCTAATTAGAGTCCTTTTTGCACCCGGCGGATAGGCAAATACGCAGGCATGTTTTCAACACCTAGGCGGGGTCTGCCCCTAATTAAGGTGCTTATGGCAATATTAAGAGCCATTTTGGCGGTCTAACCCCTGGTTAGGGGTGCTGCAGGCGCGCGTGACCCTAGACGAAGGGGATGGGGTTGTAGATTAAGGCCATTTTGGATGGGGTTAAGGCGGAGTTAAGACTAGATAAGGCCCTTATGGTGTCATTAAGACGGGGGTGAGACTAGGCCACACACATTCCTTTTACCTGATTGGTTGTATGTAGGCGGGGCTAAGACTAAACCACGCTCTCCTTTTACCTGATTGGTTGAGCCCTTAGCCCCCACTACTCACCACCTGTGCTCTGATTGAAGGACTAAGTCTCTGCATTCTGATTGGTTATGGCGGGCAATTTGAATTTGTATTCTAATAATGGGGCCTAATGCTAAGTTATAAGACAGATGTAGGTCTTCGCAAATTGTTCTCGAGGCTTCGCCCCTTGTTATGATCGGAACCTGTTCGGGGGCCTTCGTGCATTACCGTAAGCCCCTTGGTGTGAAATTTGAATTTGTATTCTAATAAGGGTGCCTAATACTATCTTGTAAGGCATACATAATTGCTTCGCTACTTGATCTTGGGGTTTCCCCACTTGTTGTGATCGGAACTTGCTCGGGGGTCTTTGTGCATTGTCGTGTTCCCCAGTGGTGGAAAATTTGTTTGTATTCTAATAAGGGGCCTGATGCTAACTTGTAAGACTACATAAATAAAGTTTGCCTCTAGTAGGACTACAACTATTCTAATAAGGAGGTCTAATGCTAACTTATAAGACATGTGTAGGGCTGCGCAACTTACTCTCGGGGCTTAGCCCCCTTGTCAAAATATTTGAATTTGTTTATTACGCCATCTAGCGGGGTATGGACCAATGAATCTTTTCTGTTAACAGTATAAACACCAATAAAAAAATTTTTAAATAAGTAAGTAATAGTATTTTAAGAATACATGTTATGTGTCAGTATCAACAGCATTCTCTTCCTTATTTGATAGATCTTCTGTTAGTGCTTCCTCCCCATTGACTTTCGCGGCGTCTGTAAAAGATAATGGGTTTATTAATAATAATTTATTATAAGTAATGCTATTTTAAGATTACATCTCGTATAGCATAAGTATCCGTCTTACGTGGTGAATATTCTGGCACAGCAGCTTACTACTATCAGTAACTAGATCACTGCTCTCAGTCACATTTTCTTTAATCTCCTTCGCGACTGCATCAATTTCAGGTTTCGTTATGCAATAGTAATTTAGCATTAAATCTTCAAAATCTAGAATATCAGCGATTGTGGGCACATAGCAGGGTGAATTCATTGCTGGAGGTACCACAACTAGAACGTCACTAATGTAAAAACGATGTTATTTTAGCTTATGCTTATCTACCATTACATGACCTTGACGATAAGTGTGAGTGAAAGGTTACAACAGCCAGAGTGAGATGGTGATGATGCAATAAACCATTTGAATTTTCATCATGCAACCTACTGAACGCTGAAATTGAGCAGCCAAACAAATCCATACAGAGGCATGTGCTTCTAATGATAAGTTAAGATTACACGTTGACACACGCGCGCGCGCGTGCAGCTCGTTTGTACTACAACTCCAACTAAGGTGTGACTTATTGCAGAATTTTGCATACACTAATAAATACAGTTAAATTAGTAAAAGGGCTATAACAAAAGAGTTTTACTGATGTGGTGTATTCTGATCCAATATAGACATATAAATTTAAAATCACTGGGTTTAAAAATATAAAAGATAATAATAAAACGGTTAAACTATTAAAAGGACCTATAATTACTGCTATCATGTATTATAAACTACTAAAATATATCTAAAAATAAATCATTTGGTTAAAATATAGGGGGTAATGATAAAAACAGTTAAAATAGTCAAAAGACCTAAAACAAAAGAGATTCGCCGGTATAGTGTATTACAAGCTAAAAATATAAAATTAAAATCAAGAGCTAAAATAAAAAGGAAAGGAGTGGGGATAAGGTATAGTCACGTGGCTGCCGAACGGGATTTTTAAGACTGGGGCACGACCGTAAAGCTATGTGTGAGTCACGTAACCGTAAGTAAGCGTAAGTAGGTTAATCAGTTTAAGTAAAAAAAAAAAACGCACGCCCCTGGTTTTTTTGAAGAAATATTTTTTTGATAGATTCAACATTTAATTTTGCAAATAAAATCATACTTAGTATTTTTTCGATTCGGCATCCAGTTTTTGAAATATTTTGCATTAACGTAAACGACCACATTATTCAATAAAAATCAAAATTTGTTTTATTTTACAAAAAATAAGGCAGTTAACTATTAGGTACATTATTAAAGAGATATTGAAGGAATCAAAAACAAAATAATAATTATTTTTATACATATTGTTCAAAATGTCCTCCTTCCTTTTGAATGCAAGCTTGTATTCTTCTTAGCAAATGAAGCCTAACACGCTGAAAAATTTGTGGCATATCCCTAATCTCATCGCATGCCATCTGTATGCGATTCCAAAGTTGCTCTCGATTATGAATTTGAACAGAATAGACACGAGTTTTCAGATACCCCCACACAAAAAAATCCAATGGGTTTAAATCTGGCGATCGTGGCGGCCACGGTACTTCACTTCCTCGTCCAATCCAGCGTCCCGGGAACCATGCATTTAAAAATTCTCTGCCGTTTCGTGTAGAATGTGGTGGTGCACCTACATCTAACCATTTGTGAGAATTATGCAAGTTTGTTATTCTATTTCGGGAAAAAACTTTCCAAGACTTGCTATGCGGCACACCAAATTCTAAACCTAACACACGCGTACTTATTGGTGAATTTTCATAAACTCTATCTAAAATTTGTTCCTCAATTTCAACTGGTACACGAGCATTTCGTCCGGAAATTTTAATGATTACCGATAAAAAATTTTAAATTTTGGTTATTTTTACTGACTATTGTATATTTTATTGTATATTTGTATACATTTTGAGTGCATATTGCATGCATATATTGTATCTTCTTTAAGTGCATATTTTCCAGTCTTTATAGGCAATATGAAATTTCGCGCGATGAATTGTCGGCGAATAATTGTCGCGCGATGAATTGACATGGATTCATATACAGGAATGTTGAGTGGAGTCACTGCAGATTATTAATTTATGTTCAACTTTCAGTCTTCTTTTGTCCGGTTTATATTTTGAAACCGATAGTACATTTAATGAAGTGAAAATATATTATTATTGGAATTATAAATAATTGTATCTTGCTCGAAGCATTGTTTATACCTAGTAGCGGTAATGAGTGCTGCCACATCTTAATAAATGTAAGTACTACACAAATGTTAAATGGCTTATATACCCACTACGTACAATTAAATTTAAAAATTGTATTTGTTACGTTTATTTTTAATATTATTTGGGGATTATTTGAATATTAAGCGTACATGATTTGAAGTAGAACGATCTCAAAATAGAAGTAATATTAGAACGCGATCAAAATTACCAGACACTTCCGCTTTTATGAAACATGACGTTAGTAACTATTTGCTGCACCTCGTATCAGGAGGCGCTAAACAGAGGACAGAATAGGGCGTGTGCCGATGTGTGACGTCATCTATTTTAGATCAGAAAAACAAAACTACTGTAACCTAACATAAATAGATTAGATAAGCAAAACTACAATAACCTAACGAAAGTAGATTAGATAAACAAAACTACTGTAACCTAAAAAAAAAAATGCACAAGCCGGGAATCAAACCCACACTAAAAGCGTGTAAGACGACTCCTACCAGCTACACCACCATCGCTCTAACAGTTTGACATTGAAAGTGATATTTAAACCATTGATAAAATGCCTGACGTCACACATCGGCACACGTCCTATTCTATCCTCTGTTCAGCGCCTCCTCTCGTATCATAGTACACCATTGGTAAGCAATAAACATAACCTTTAATAATTCTCTTTCGTCTGCTTATTGTTGTTTACCACGATTATTTCCCATTGTTTCACTTTTTGCAAAACAACCTTTTTCAAGACTGCCAATCTTTATAAATAATTACAAGGTAAGTAAATTCCATTTTAAACAAACAACAAATTCATATTTTATAATTTCAGAGTGTGGAATAATGGCAATAAAGACGAAAATGGAGCTTGGGTATATTCAATTTGCTTATGTATAGAAGAATTTCAACAAGCTGATCCGACAATGATACCGATTACGATATTATACACCGCCATGTTTATAGTGTAATTGAGCGGTTTAATAATACAGGAAGGGTTGGGTGCTTCTGTAAAATAACCTGGTCGCCCTACACTTGCTAATGAGGAGATTGTAGAAGATGTTCGTGCTCGTCTTAAACTAAGTCGCCAAAAGCCACTGCGACAAGAGCTTCACCGCCCTGATATTCAAAAGCGTATAAAGTATTGCAATTGATTCAATGCACATCTAGTAGACGACAACCTGTTGGACAAAGGATATTTCTTCGATGAGGCATGATTTCACTTAAGTCATTTCTCAAAAGTCAAAACTGTCAAAGTTGGAGTGCAGAAAAACCCGCATATCAATCAGGAAGCTCCAATCTATTCTATAAAGTAGAAGTGTGGATAACGATTTCGAGGAGGCGAACTGTTGGACTTTAACGACACTTAAGCGTTTGAACGTTATCGTGTTATGCTACAATAGAAGGCGTGTTAATTTTATTTCGTATTTGTAAGGTTATGATTATATTGTTTAGTATTGTGCTGTACCATATGAGAGGCGGTACCATCGCGCTCAAAAAATACTGCACAGCTTGTTACTGTAGACACTTCCAAAATTGAAATTTTGATGTAGACACATTTTTTGTATGTAAATCAGATTTCTCACGTTTTTCAAGTAGGTGTTAAGCATTTGCCACACTGGCAAATTTGATAGATTACTGTCACTTTGGTATTTCATGGTTACAGCCTGCTAAAGCAATTGATTAGTGCCGTCAAACCAAATGCACACAGCCAAAATTTTGCTGTACCAGTATTTTTTGAGCGCGGTGGTACATTACTTCAGAGTTTGTAAGTGCACTCATGGTCCTACACAAAACATAATAAGGCTCATGCTACTCTATCGCTCTGCACATCTAAAAAGTACAATAGGACAAGAATTCTTTTAAACGTTCTTTACTGTGTTGCAAATGGTTAAAAGAGCGTGTTTCTTTAGATTAAAACATGTTTAATTTTCTTTCACGTATTAATTTAAAATGTTAAGAATATGCCTTCATGCTGTGTAATTATACTTACTGTCAAAAAGTAAAATTAATTTCCTTCATTTTTGAATACGTAACATTATGAACGCCATTTTGTTAATTTCACTCGTCTGGAATTGGAGTTCTTATAGGTTTGGCGGCTCTGTATGTATGATTAATTTGGTTCTTTTTGGTATAGGAACTACTTCCAATTGCAAATAAATTTTAGGTTATGTATCGTAGTAACTTCACACATGCGTAATGGCTTATTATTCAACGTGCTTTAGTTTTAAATAGCAATTTTAAGATACAATGGGACTTACAAAAGAATATTTACGTTATGTTCCAGCTGGTAATTTCAATATAGTTACAAGTTCTAAGTGTAATGCCGTTTTTGTCGTTTTAAATGGCCAGGAGGGACGATATGTTGCAGTGGGTGCTTGTGAGCATGTAACTATATTTGATTTACGTTTAGGGAAAAGGTACATACTAATTTTCATACTTTTACACATAACTGAATTATTTTAATACAGGCACAAGTATTATTAGGCGAGAAATCACCTGCGACTTATTTATGTGCAAGCCCTAACAATCGTAATTTAGCTGTAGGTTATTCCGACGGTATAATTCAAGTTTATGATTTGGAAAGTGCAGAAGTCGTTTGTGTATTTTCTGGTCATCGTTCTGAAATTACAACTTTGGCTTATGATACGTACGGACATAAATTGGCATCAGGTGCAAAGGTAGGTTATCTCTATAACTCGTGGTTTTTATTATGAAGAATTACAGGATACAGATGTTATTGTGTGGGATACTGTTGCTGAAGCTGGTTTATGTAGGTTATCTGGGCATCGTGGACCTGTTACGCAGCTGACATTTATGTCTCAACAACCTGTTTTAATAACAGGTGCAAAAGATAGTTTTGTAAAGTTTTGGGATCTAGATACTCAACATTGTTTCAAAACACTAGTAGGCCATCATACTGAGGTAAGTGTGGTACATATATTAACATGTATTAATTGTTCACAAAAGGTCTGGGCATTGGCATTAGTTAAGGATGATAAATACCTTGTGACTGGATCTGGTGATGCTGAATTACGTGTATGGAAATTGGCATATCATGATGCAAATGTTGAGGAAAAGCCTAGTATAGAAAATTTATCAAAACAACTAGAACTGGCTGTACTCGATGATAATGATGATTTATCTGTAAGATAAAATCAACGTAGCATTATACATGTTTTCATTTTTGAATATTTTTAGCATCCATTACAATGCCATAAAGCTTGTGCACTATTACGTGCAGGTAGAGGTCGTGTAACAACAATGGTCACAGATGCATCTAGTCAATTACTTGGATGTCAGGGTACTGACATGCAAATTGAGTTGTTTTATTTTTGTTCAGATGATGAAGCACAGCTTAGATTTAAGAAACGACTACGAAAAGAGCGGAAAAAGAAGTATGTGATACTTTTGAAATCTCTGTTTTAAATAAATTTTTTAGCAATACTCAAGAATCCCAAACTGAAAGTCAGGAATTAAGCTTACGAGATGAAATTAAACGACTGACTGCTTTGAAATTACCATATAAACCTAAACATCATTACCTCGTTATGGGTTCAGGTGGTGAGCTCCGCATACTTGTTACATTTACGAATAACACAATGTCACTGTATACATTACAAATCCACGTCAAAGATTCTGAAGCACAATGTTTACGTTCAATCACGAATTTAGGTCATCAAAGTGAAGTTCGGTCTGTTTGTTTTAGCAGTGATAATTTAGCGATTATCTCTGGAAGTGGGGAATCGATTAAGATGTGGAACCGTCAAACTTTATCATGCTTACGAACAATTGAAGTGGGGTATGATCGTATTTCTGAAAGGTTTAGTTTTTAAATGTGGTTTTAGTTATGTGCTGTCCACTATTTTTGTTCCTGGGGATAGACATGTATTGGCTGGGTTGAAAGATGGTAGATTAGTAATAATGGATATTACAGCTGGTGATATTTTAGAAGAAATTCCTGCACATTCTGCTGAATTGTGGTCCATTTGTCTTCAACCTGATATGGTTCGTGTTTAAAATTTTTTCAATTGTCTCAATAATTTGTTTTAGAGAGGATGTGTAACAGGTGGCGGAGATCAAACTGTAAAATTCTGGCAGTTTGAATTAATTCCTGATACCAAAACAGAAAGTAAAGCTAAAGTTCTTTCTCTATTACACAAACGTACGTTAAAATTAGAAGACACAGTGCTTTGTGTACGATTATCACCAAATGGTAAATTTATAGCAGTGGCATTGTTAGATACGACAGTTAAAATCTTTTTTGTGGATACTTTCAAATTTTATTTATCACTTTACGGACACAAACTTCCGGTGTTATGTATGGACATTTCCTCTGATTCTACTTTAATAGCAACCGGTTCAGCTGATCGTAATTTAAAAATATGGGGAATGGATTTTGGAGATTGTCATAAAAGTATATTTGCACACGATGATTCAATTACTGGCCTGCAGTTTGTTCCTCGTACACATTATTTCTTCACCTGCGGTAAAGATGGCAAAATTAAGGAATGGGATGCTGATACTTACAATAAAATAATAACTCTGCAGGTAATTTAGTAAACTTACTTATCGATAAAAAAATATCATGGCCTACTAGGTTGTAAATATGTCACTAATAGATAATCTCGATAAATAATTATAATCTAAATTTTGTGAGCTGTAATAAATCAAATTTTTCAAAATTGCACTTGAGTTAAATTATCTGCACCGTAAAATTCACACACTCTAATGATAAAATTTAGGGTCATGTAGGTGAAGCATGGAATTTAGCTGTAAGTCCAGGAGGTCGACATGTGATATCATGTGGTGCAGATCGTGTTTTAAGACTTTATGAAAAATCGGACCAGCCATTAGTTCTACAAGATGAGGAAGAAGAGGAAAGAGCTGAACAGGAAGGCCTGGCAACTGGTGAACAAACAACTGTTCCTGGACAACCAGGTCTTAATTTACCATCCAAAAAAACTATTGGTAGTGAAAAAGGTGCTGAAAATATATTAGAATGTTTAGAAGTTATTGAAAAATATCAAGAACAGTTAGACGAACATGCAGCTCTGCAAGTGAATTCATCACAATCTTTACCTTTACCACAACCACCTCCGCTTATGCAAGCATATAGTGTAAATACAAGCCACGAATTTTTGTTTGAAACTTTAAAGCGAATACGAGCTAGGTGGGTATGTTAGCGTAAGTTTATTATAGTGTAATGTTATTATTACAGCGATCTTGAAGAGTCACTCCTTTTGCTACCCTTCTCATCAGTATGCAAAATCTTAGAAACACTGCCTTCTCTCTTATTAAATAATTATCAAAATGAGCTCGTTTGTAAAATTGCTATGTTTCTATTAAAGATACATCATGCACCGATAGTTGCAAATCGTTCTCTTTTATCTAATTTACGACAGATAAATAAGTTAGCGATTGTTAAAATAGAAGAATTAAGGGTAAGAAATTGTGGTTTTTACAATTTCAGTTTTAATTGCTCTTTTAGGATATGGTTGGTTATAATTTGTATGGATTACAGTTAATGCAAAAAGAAATAGAAGAACGTGAAGGTATTCAATTGTTTAAAGATTCCACAACTAAAAGGAAATCAGGTGAAAAGAAAAGACGTCAAAGGGAAAAGTTGAAGAGATCATTAATTACTTTAAGCTAGTTTTAAGTTGTAAATTTATATGTATAAAATGAATAAAGAATTAATTTTAAGATGTTTATTTGGATTTATTATTAACACCATGGCTGTCATGTGTTGTCTCTCAGTCTATTTTGCCTTACAGCCCAATGAGACCACGATGGTCTCTCACGCTATTCTCGTTCATACAGCTCCATGATCCCGGATTGGTCTCTCGAAGAAATGAAATTCTTATGGCGGTTATAGATTGGAGCTGTAAGGATAGGAAACCATGCTTGGCCTGTAACATTTGTGAATTCCTGTTGGATTTTCTCAAGGCTGTAAAGCTAAGCTGAGATGAAAAACCAGTAAAATTGTTGGTTTAGTGACTTTGAAATTAAGCTTGTATTTCATATTCGTGTTGAGAAAAAACATTTCAAACAATGCTTATCGCAAATACTGCATTTCAGTGTTTGTGGTGATTTTCTTTGCACATGATACTAACCAAGTTCGTTATTGATTTTAGTACAACACAACATTTGCCAGCATGGCCAAGGTCCACTTAAACATGCTGAGAATTATTTTTGTTTGCAACAATTTCATCAGCGTCATTCTGCAAGGGGCTAAGGGCTACTAGTGCATTGAATTTCGTAATTTTATTGGTCATTTCTTGGTGCATAGTAGAGAGGTAGAATACTCTCATCTGGTTATAAAGATCTATATAGGCTTTGTGGTTATTATACTCCACAGCAGATGGTTTAATTACTTCCCTGTGAGCATATGTAAATGCTGCTAATTTATCTGTTTTGTGCTGAGAATGAGCACATCTCTTTTATTGTTCCACTTTTGCACGACTATAACTGAATTACTTTCTCTACCTATTGTTTCGCCTTTTCTCTACTACTTCTTTAAGATTATGTTTTCTATTGGTACACAATGTGCCCACTAAATGAGTCTATCTAGTAAAGCATGGGCAAGCAACACACTTGTATAATTTTGTTTTGTCCGCAATACACAGTCAAATTGTATGTGTAACATCTTCTATACAACGTTCCATACAAAACTAGAATGTGGACGCTTTCGTGAGAAAAATAGCTTCAATCAAACGTGTCTCAAGGAAAACCCGATAACTAGAATTGAGATAACCAACATCTACACAAATAACAACTCAGTATGGTTCAACTAAATCTCCAATATCTTTTACCATAACAATACTACTTAAAAACGAACTGGTACGCTATTAACCACGTGGAATCCATTAACCGCTTAACGAGACCCAAAAACACTTAATATTATGTTTCTTAAATTCTTCACAGCAACAAAACAATTTAATTCTCGAAACGCTTCTATTTCCTTTTGATCAAATTACCATAGCAACATTTTAAAATAGTAAGCACGGAAAGCTAACATTCATTTAAAATTCTTCATCCGATATCCAAATTTTTAAAAAATTCTTCGTCAAATTCAACCACACGTGACAAAACCCTGTCACACTTGTTCCTTGTATTAAATGGGATAAATAATTGCCACCACTTCACAATCACATGGTTCACAACAGCCCATCTTACATAGATGACCACAGCTTAGTACTCGGTTGCATGGGTCGTATTATAAAACCGCATCTGAGTTTTGATCACATCTAAGTTTACATTCATGTCCACATATTGACCTTTTCTTTGTTACAAGCTTATCACATGAGGAACATTTTTCAAAAGATTTGTTGATACGCATATGTTTTGCTGTTGAGCGACTATCTGCCAGTCTACAAAAATATATATTTAAAGTGTAATTTAATCAAAGTATAAACCTTTCTGCATACCTTGAGATGATCTCGATTATGAGAAATGTGTCAGTTTGAAGAACCTGTATGCCCACATTTCAATACATAAAGGCTACTAGAATCACAAATATGGTGTTATTTTTGCACCAACATAATCAAGCCATCGATTTCTTCAGACTTCTATTCGGATTCCACGGTTTTTGTTTTATTTTCTTCAAGATAATAATGTTTAGTTTAAAACAAACAAAAACTACTAGTAAATTAGAAATGGATGGCGAGTTTGGACGATGGGTTCATGCCGGAAGGAAAGTGATTAGACGTATATAGACGATAATGAAAAACGAAAATATGAGCGTAGATGCGAAACGAGCTACTATCCTCGCCACCAAAGAATAAACTGCGTCATTATTTACAATAGTACCAGTTAATACTAAAAAAACGGATTCAAATTATAACAAAACACCATTAGATCAGGTAAAAGTGCGTACAAAATTATAACATTAAGGAACAAAAAAATAAAAAGCAGTTTGACTACACATAAACACAATAAAAAAACAAACAGTGTAATCACACCCACAATTGTGTCATAAATAAATCCGAATAAATAAACAAAAAATTGTAACACCAAACTGTGGCCCTATACAACCGATTATGCCGGTCTTTAAGTAAATAAGCAAATAAAATAATAAGCCAGATTATGGTACATATAAAATATATCAAACAGTTATATTGAACGGTAGCAATAAGGTAACTGCAATGTAGTTTACCTTCGCTTAGATAAATACAAAAAACTAGGCAAGGAATTTACACATACACAATTGTGTGGTTAATAAAAGCACAAAAATACATACGTACAATTACAATAAATTACGTATAAAGAGAAATTAGTTCGTAGACAAACAATTCTAAATAAGCCGACTGAATCAAAGACACAAAAAAAGCTCCTAAAAACAAAGCCTTACGAGGGTAAAGTGTAAATACATCATAACAAATAGGCCGGTACACAAGGTTGAGTGACTGAGTTAGAAAATGCAGCGTCCCTTTCTCAGTTTACACATTCATCTATACAAAACAATAAGAACAGTAAAGATGGAATTTGAAGAGTTTATAAGGTGGTCTTCAGGTAATCTGAACACGTGTGTGTGTGTGTGTGTGTGTGTGTGTGTGTGTGTGTGTCTGTCTGTCTGTCTGTCTGTCTGTCCGTCCGTCCGTCCGTCCGTCCGCCCGTCCGTCCGTGTGTGTGTGTGTGTGTGTGTGGGTGCGTGCGTGCGTGCGTGCGTGTGTGTGTAAACCATCGGTATTGCCTATTTACAATTATAAGCGTGATCTATCTTTACATGCTTTGTCCACGCCTTACTACTTACACAGCAGAAAATATTAACAACCAACAATGCTAATTCGCACAAGTAATGAGGGAGGAAGCCCTGTACTGTATGATGCCAGCCGTTTTATTTTAACGGATTCCGGCTTATTGAACGTGATTGCATAATTAAATAGGAACCTCTTGCAAGACAATGATTGATTTTTAATAGGATACGTAGGCTTTTCGAATTGTTTTTCACAGAGACAAATGGTTAGCATACGTGGTTTAACCTCATACCTTTTCTCTATTTGCCGAGATTTAATTAGTGAATGAAGTTCAGTTTTAAGTAGTGTGGGTTCATAACTGATATTTTTGTGTGTTAACGATGAAACTTGTTAGGCTTTGTCCAGGATGATGTTGCTACCTTCTCGAGTAGCATTTAGTGGTACGGTGCATTGTCCATAATAATTAATGAAGGCTGTTCTAAATTATTTAACAAATGCTCAATAAGCCATTTTTTAAACGGATCTCCATTCATTTCACCATGGTAATCTCCTTTTAATGATTTTGAAGCAAATAATAGGGATGCATTCTCTATAAATTCTGTGGTGCAACCTGTATGAATGACAATAAAACGTTTACTATCATAGCCATGGGGTTTCCGTACACTCTTTACGTCTTCATCTTGCCATGACTTGCCTGGATTTCGTTTTGAGTAGATCCATGTTTCATCCATAAATACTATTTGTCTTCGACTAGGAAATTGATCTCTTGAATGTATCGTTTGAGAAAATTAGTTCGGAATTTGTTTTTCCAAAAAAGCTCTAAGACTAGAGTTTTTTTTTGAGCTTGACTCCTAATGTGTGTAATGCATGATTTAAACTTCTATCACTGAATAAACCATTACTATCACGGAGTCCAGCATTTCAAGCTTCAACTGTGACATTGTAACAACCTTTTTTTGTGGTTGTATTAAAAAATACGTTAATCTAAGATCATTAATTTATTTGGCGTAAAAATTGAGAAACGCAACTTAAATTGCATTTCATAGAACATATATTTTGGGTGTAATATTATATAAATAGTTATAGTTCCCTTTCTTTTAAAATTGGACTCCGATCATTGTGTGCCGCGCACTGCGTGACAACCTCTTGAGGGGGGATTTAGAGAAGCAATTCTGAAAGCCTCTATTTTTTCTTCACTTGCTGCAGAATGTTTAAGCAGTAGTCATTGTCTTAATGGTTTTTACTTAATTTTTATAGAGGGTGCCATCATATTTTGGTGGTGAGTTATTTTGTAATTCATTATGTTTTAGCTAAAGCCTTTGCTTTTTTAGGCACTTCTACCTTCCACTTTTCACTTCTACCTTTTCACTTTTATTTTACGTACTTAAGTACCCTTATGTATATTCATTATAGTACTTATATTTATATTTTAAATGGCTCTTAAGTTACTTATTTACACAAGTTTCTCTTCACTCAAATAATATCATATTGGAATGCAATTTTAATTCAATAAGACATCAAGAGTAAGAAAGAAAGATGTAGAAACGCTTTCATCTTGATTGACCGTTCCGCATCCGTAGTTAATCACAGGAAGCTGTCTATAGAAACTATTATGCTGTGGAATTTATGTGGTAAATTTTATATTTTTTAAGCTTAGCTTTAAAACCTTTTCTTACATCTCCTTAACCATCCATTTATTGAGTAAATAAACTTAATTGCACATTGTTAATTTTTGTTATTTATAGAAAATTATTATTGTTCATTATTTAGGGTTTTGTTATTTTCCTGGACAAAGATAACATGGCGCTCGAGCATGCAGTTAATTATATTTTTTATAATTAATACATAATTTTTTTATTAATTAGGCATAAGTAAAATAATGAAGCTATTGAAACGCAGGCAGTATTTCAGGTGCGTTAATTGAACCCCCCTATCTCAGCCTACTGATGAGTCAACGGCACTTTATTTTATACTTTAACTACATTATTGTTATTACCATTTGGCGATAATTTAATTTAATTAAGGTTACAACATGCTTTTCTGTAAATGAAAGCAGTTCAGATGTTGGAATATGTATACGTTAGATTGTACTCAGTTTTTGCATACATGTTGTACAATGTATTCTAAATGCACATTTTGCATGTTTCTGGCAGATCGTTCGATTTGTTTTTTTTTCGAGGTCTTTTTTACCTGGGCTGGATAAAATTGGATTCGATATTAAGGAACCTCCATTTTATTTTTCCCTTTCAAAATATTCCAATAAATTTAACACAAACTGCTGCGCTTGTGAGTATGTAAAGTTTTACGTTTTGCAGTCATTACTGCTACAATGTTTCGCACGCAAAGTGAGATATTTGAAGTGATAAAGGTAAAATCACAAAGGGAAGAGTTCTGAATAGAACTGTTGTGAAAATGTGTAGATAATGAATGATGGAAAACTGGACGAAAGCAAGAGTTCAATGAGTAAACGGAGACAGGGAGGTCATGTGCTAAAATTATGTCGTTAGTCAAATTTGAATTAAAATGCATATTAAGCAATACAATTTTAATAGCTAGGTTCATAAATTAATGACGCAGGGCGATTATTTCCTGGCGAGAATAGTATCTAGAATGGCGTGTGTGCCGTCAGTACTGTATAGAAGTGAGACATGGGTATGCAAAAAAGCAAGAACGCAAAATAAATGCCGTGGGCATGAGATTCCTTAGAAGCGCATGCCGTAAAACAAGAAGGGATAAAATGAGGAATGAGTGTATAATGAAGAAGTGTAGAGAAGAAAACAAGATGATTGATAGATGTAAAAGTAGTACACTACGCTGGTTTGGTCACAACGAAAGAATGAGCAACACAAGATTAACAAAGCAGATATATGTGGGTCAAGTTGGAGGTAAGGCCGGACCTAGAAGCCCGCGTAAACTTGTAAGGTTATTTTGACGCATCATTTATATGCGGTATTTTGATAACGTATGCAACGTGTTATGAATGTAAATGAAGTGAGTTTGCACGAAAAAATGTTTTTGTGTATGTAGAATGTAAATTTGTGTAAATGATACGCCACTAGAGCTAAATGAAGCGTTAGTTATCACATGAAAGAATATTTGAGTGTTTTAGAAAGATTTTTATGTTGAAAGCATTAAATTTGGTTGAAAAATAATGTTTTGGGTAAATTGTTACTGAGAGGGCACTGATTAGACTGCTAGTATGCCTCTGGTCTTTTGCTACTGTGCATAAAAGAATTTGGATTAAAGAAATGGTAGCAGTGTTCCTGAGTGCTTTAGCACGATAGGCCTTATTTAGCCTGTTCAGGTCCACAATCATAAAAAAAAAAAAAGACCTATGAATGAGTGAGTTTATGAAATATTGATATTGTATTAACGTGCAGCAAGGAACATGTATGCATATTTTTGTTTGTAAAAATTTTGTAATATTGTGCAATAATGGTAAATTTAATGCATGTTCAAGAATGAAGTTGTTAGAATGTGATGATGTCGCTAAATTGTTCGGAAATAGGGATCGTCCACATGCAAATTTTTCATATAAAGTTGAGTTATGATCTGGATAATGTACAGAGTGAATGTAATTGCAATTATTGATTTTTTCGGAGAGTTGTAAGTGAATTTATGAACAAATTCTACGTTTATTTCGTATATTTTTCGTCTCGTTCCAATATGGCGGGCAGACGGTATCAAAGAGCCCAATTGAAGTGATGATGAGTTCAGATAGTTCGGACAGAGCTTAAGTAATATATATATATATATATATATATATATATATATATATATATATATAAGTTATTTATTATTTAGTCATGTAAATAACACATAAAAGTTATTTTTATATTTCGATATCGTTTGATATTTTCTTCAGAAATGACAAATAGAAATATATAATGACATATTTCATGTAACTAAATCAAAACATACTATATTTTTATAAATTTTCTAAAATAGAATCGTAACAATTTGGTAAATCTTCTATGTCTTTTTTGCTATTACACACGTTTTTATTAATTTTGATGAATAACATTTCCGAAATGAGTCGTCTCTTATAATTATTTTGTAAATCTAAAATTTTTACCGCGTTAAAATCGAAAGAATGTTTTAAATCTATAGTGTTTTGCTAAAGCAAAAAAATTTCGTTTTAAATTAATGTTGCTTTTGTGTTGTAAAATTCTATTTTTTAATGGTTGTAATGTAGTACCAATATATAATTTATTACAAGAGGAACATGGTATTTCATAACCTGCATTAGTTTTATTTACTTTAGGAATTTTGGTTTTTAAATTAGTGATTAAAGGGTAGCTTTTATTTAGTGGAAAAAATGCAGGTGTGATAAGGTGGATAATGATTTAAAATTTAAACTTTTTTTATTTAAAAATTTTAGATTTAGAAAATAATTGTAAGAAACGACTCATTTCGGAAATGTTATTCATCAAAATTAATAAAAACGTATGTAATAGCAAAAAAGACATAAGAGATTTACCAAATTGTTACGATTCCATTTTAAAAAAATTATAAAAATATAGTATGTTTTGATTTAGTTACATGAAATATGTCATTATAAATTTCAATTTGTCATTCTGAAGAAGATATCAAACGATATCGAAATATAAAGAAAATATAACTTTTATGTTGTTATTTATTGACTAAATAACCAATAACTTATATACTATGTATATATATATATATATATATATATATATATATATATATAAAGCGCGTGATCTAATAATAAAAAGGAAGTCTGAAGTAACCCTTTAAGTAACCGAATTAAGAGTTTGTGAATTTAGTTACAGATTAGTGGTCGTTGGTGACATTAATTGTCATATGGATACAATCAATAATAACATCAAATCAATTGTACAAAGCAAATAAGAATTCCATTATACAAGGGGAAGTAAACATTCTTTATTATGTTAAACGTTTATGTGAAGGGGAAATCTTAAAGTAAAGTAAAGATCCCATGTGAAATACGCAAGTGGACAGACACTGGGCTCGCGAGTGTACATCCTGCATTAGGGAATACGGCTGTCTTTTGTGTTTTGTGTCAAGTGTGTTTGCTAATTTAAAAAGGATTACTGAAGCAGACCATATGGACCTCACTACATGGAGGATTAATTAACATAAATTGTGAAAACTAGTTTTAGGTTTTGTTTAACAGATACAAGTACGATTATCTTTTAGGTTCATTTTTGCTTGTTGGGTTAATAATTTCGTATTATAAGAAAAGGGGTAATCGAACTTTATCTATTTTAATGTTAGTATGTAAGATTTTAAGGAAATTTTTAATCTATAAGCTATTTATATATATATATATATATATATATATATATATATATATATATATATATATATATATATATATATATATATATATATATATAGTATATATATTCAGGGTCACATAGAAAAAAGTGCCATGCATAGTGCCACGGGACAGAGGACAGTAAAATAAGAAAAAGTTCCTATAAACTTAGGTCCGCAACGTCTTCGTTTAAAAGATATAGGGTGTTGAAGTTTAATTTTTTTTTTAATATCTTCTTAAAATGATGTAATAAACGGACGAAATTTTGTATACTGAGGCTTTTTATCACGCAGAATTCAAATATGACCTTCGTTCTTTTATTACTGAAGATCAGTGATCATATTACAAGCCCCCCACGACAAATCCACCTATTTTCAAACATCCTTTCAAAAAATTTCCTTACCACTCAAGAAAAGTGAGCTAGCTTGCCATCAAGCATAAAGTCCACTCTTGCAACAATGTCCAATGAAACATCTTCTAATAATGTGTTCTGGTTATTCCTTTTCAACAGTGCGACGAATTCGGGAAACTCCCACTATTAACTTTTTTTTAAACAGACATAATCACCACTCATCTTCATCCAAACGCCTATGCACGTCAATAAATGTTCGAACATTAGGAACCTGTCCTAAAGGATATCATTCTCGATAGATACGTTGAGCTTTGGAGAAATTTGACCGAGCTTCTCCGTAGCGCATAATCATGTCCCTGCATTCTTCAAAAGTATAGTGAACCATTTTAGGAACACACAATAATATGTCCAATGAAACATCTTCTAATAATGTGTTCTGGTTATTCCTTTTCAACAGTGCGACGAGTTCGGGAAACTCCCACTATTAACTTTTTTTTAAACAGACATCATCACCACTCATCTTCATCCAAACGCCTATGCACGTCAATAAATGTTCGAACATTAGGAACCTGTCCTAAAGGATATCATTCTCGATAGATACGTTGAGCTTTGGAGAAATTTGACCGAGCTTCTCCGTAGCGCATAATCATGTCCCTGCATTCTTCAAAAGTATAGTGAACCATTTTAGGAACGCACAATAATATGTCCAATGAAACATCTTCTAATAATGTGTTCTGGTTATTCCTTTTCAACAGTGCGACGAGTACTGGAAACTCCCACTATTAACTTTTTTTTAAACAGACATCTTCACCACCCATCTTCATCCAAACGCCTATGCACGTCAATAAATGTTCGAACATTAGGAACCTGTCCTAAAGGATATCATTCTCGATAGATACGTTAAGCTTTGGAGAAATTTGACCGAGGTTCTCCGTAACACAGTAATGTCCCTGTATTCTTCAAAAGTATAGTGAACCATTTTAGGAACACAAAATAATATGTACTATTGGAGTGATGAAAATAACAGGCGATGTAAATTTACGAAAAAACAAACGAAATCTATGACACTTGTCAAAATATTATTGTCTTGTTAGAGGTATTTTGTGTTCTTGATTAAGTTTTTCATTGATTCTCTTATTGATTTTTCAAATCTCTTTCAAATATCTTTCTGAAGCAGAAGAGATGGGAAAACAAATTTTTCCAGGCGAAAATGACATACAGTGTAAGGCAAAAAAGTTAGGACCGATTCAAACAAGATGGAAACCTGTATGTGGCGCCCTCTGCCAGTAATAAAAGAACTAAGGTCATATTTGAATTCTGCGTGATAAAAAGACCCTGTATACAAAATTTCGTCCGCTTATTACATCATTGTAAAACATATTAAAAAAACAAAAATAATTAAACTTCAAATATATATATATATATATATATATATATATATATATATATATATATATATATATATCAGTTATTTAATATATTTTTGTTGTTTATTTGTGTCAGCTGTGATAAAAATTTTAGCAATAACCTATGTAAATTTACCTAATGGGTTACATCTAATGATAATTGAAATTAATCTTTAATGATCGATTTGAAATTGAGTAATGAGCTAGATCGATTACAAAATTTTATTTTAACTATTTTTAATTGTTTGACAGTCACTAGAAGACAGAACACTGATAATAGAATATTTTAAACCGATTGATGCATGTTTAAATACGATTTTTAAAGAGAAATTACTGAAAAATTATTAAACCGAAGTTTTGTTTTATTTTGAGTTTTCTAAATTGGGAATATTATTTAATTCATACTTTTATAACAGTTAGAAATATAAATTTGTAGGTATATCTTCTTTAGTTTTTGGATAAATTTGTTTTGAATAGTGAATGGTTTTACTGACTAGGTTACAATCCTGTCCTCCACAGTCAGATAGGATTAATTTACCATCCCGCCTAATTATATTTATTTTAGCAAAATTTAAAATTGTATTGGCGCCTAGAGACAATTTTTTCCGGATTAAACATTGTGAGTTGTAAATTTATAGTAAGTGTATTTGAAACTACAGTTCCATCATTTTATTCCGTATATCGACCCCGCCTATTTCCACTGTAGCTGGCTTGGCAACCCGCTTACTTCGGTAAGCCTGCACGACGCCTAGTGCGGCTTGGACGTGTAACAAACTTAAGTGAATGCAGTGGAGTACGTGATAAAAGAAAGAAAGTTAACGAGTTTTAAAAACAAAAGGGAGTGTCAGAGACAATGTATGAATCTTGCGAAAGCTAGGGAGGTATGGAGGGATATGAAATAATGCAGAAAGGCTGCAAATGACAATAAATATGAGACAGGGATTGTTTTGCCAACCCCGCAAGGGAATGGCGTGACTAGTATATATGTTATGTTATGTTAAGTTAGAAATTCGAGCAGCTTTACACAACTTGATTACATTCGACGATGCTTGTTTGCTGTTGTGGGATTGCGTGTATGACTCTACATCTGTTTGAAATATTATTGTTTCCCCTTAATTGTGCTCAATTTGCCCAGTGGGACTGCAATCGAAGTGTACAGTTTTACGCTTGGGTTGCCGTCTCACTGAGCAAATCGATCACAATTAAAGGGAAGCAATAATATTTTAAAGCTGATCTATAGTCATGCACACTATGAGGTGACACAATTTTTTCATTGCATTTTTCTTGTTTTGTATATCTTGAATTGAACATTATTTTATTTTTAACAAAAATTCATATATTTAAAAATTAAGTCATGCCACTGGAAGAGGTTGAAAATGAATTGCAAATGTATTAAAACATTTAGTGTAAATATACCATGAATATTAAATTATAAGTTTTTATTATGAACGAATAAGTTCAAAGGTAAATATGTAATTAAAAATTATTATTAATTTTATTGAATACATAAATAAAAAGTTTAACTCGAGTAGGATTTGAACCTACGACCTGCACTTTGCTAGAGTACCGCGCTAACCAACTGCACCATCGAGATTCAAGCCCCAATTGATGTAAATTTTGTCTATGTATGTAGAAGTGATGTAAATTCTAAATCATCGACATCTCCGTCAACAAATTTAAAAACCAATTGAGAAATGGTGAAAGGTAACAAGCCGCCACAACCTTGATCATGTTATTTTGGAAAATGGCAAAGACATGCAGCACTTGCCAATAAAATTAATGTAAAACTTGATAAAAATTGTTAAGAATTTAAACAAATTAAACAGCGTTTGAAAGATCATGTTTTTGTCAATTCAGATATTTTCAGATATATTTTTGCAAAAATGGGTCCAACGGAGATTATTTATTATAGCAGATTAAAAAGTTCTGTATAAAAATAATAAAAAAATTGATATTGTAATCAATTTTGATCGGGTAAAAACCTAGTTGATTTTTATTATGATATCTAATTTCTGTAAAAATTATTAAGTTGGAAATTTATACTAGATTTAGCAAATTTTCTTTAAATTTGTGTTGTTTGACGCAGTAAATGGAAGCATGAGCAAATAAATTTAACCGATCGATCGAATATATTGATAGGCTCGAAACGCAGCAGGTATAAAAGGGTTGGGGAATCAAGAGCGACGCGAAACAGTCGAAACTTTAAATATGGCGGCCATTTTTAATTATGTAGTTTGAATTTATATAAACTTTCAAATTTTAAAATTGAAAGTTTGTCTGCAATCATTGAACATTAGGTTGCTTAAATCTATTAGTGATTGTATATTAGATTTATAAAGCCCTAAGGGTCGAATTACAAGATTTGAGCAACGAAATAAGTATTCTGTTGTGCATTTAAGTTAGACAAGTGAATGTTTAACAAAGAGGTGCGCTAAACTCATTTTTTTTTAAAGGAAGAAACAAATACAGTAATTTATAAATTACTTATAAATATAATTAAGTAAATGGTGAATTAATATCGTTCACAATTAATTGGTTATAATTGGAAATTCAGATTTGTTTTAATTATGTTTTTCCGTGGAACTTAATTAATAAGATAGATATTAAACACTTTAAATAAATGTGGTGATTTGGGATGGTACTACGAATAAATAGTGAAGTTCAAATATACTTAAAGTTTTTTATACCTGTATGCGAAAACATGTATTTAATGGTCCGTGTAAAATAGTTCCGTACTGTAATTACTGAAAAGGAGATAAATTGGTTTATCAAGAAACCAATTGTAGTTCAAGGAAATTGGAACATTATTACACCACTCTAACCTTGGAATATATTGCGAGTGTTTGCGCATATTGTGATCCGGAAGGAATACCTGATACGGAATTATTAATTTCGATTACGAGACCTTATTTTTTCTTTTTTATATAGTATTGAAATAAGTAGTAGCGTACTGATAGTAGATTAATTTTTTAAATCTATTAAAATTATTGATATAGTAAATAAATTGTGTTGGAACTCGACTATTGAATGTATATGTGCATAGTTTAAGCAGTTATATTGTAAGGTTGATAGGATTTATACAAGTTGACTTGGGTAGTCAAATTTTACCCTAGTGTTCATTTATTCTATTGAATACAAACTAAATTAGATCGCACCACTACATTAAGCTAGAAATAAGTGTATGGACTAACTTAATACCTAATAAGGTATAAAAATTTCTATTTATATTTAAATTGGTTGTGGCATAGATATTCAGTATATTTGACAGTTAAATTAAAAGAAATTGTTTTATTTTTAACTGATGTTCCTTAAATAAGAAAGCGTTTAGTACACCAGTTGTATATCATTAACTCATTTCATAAATAATTCGAGTATAAATTAAGATTTATGACTAAAGGTCAGAGATAAATGAATTTAATTAAGGCGGAATATTTAACAAAACTTTATACCTATTAGTAGATAGATCTTCAATAACATTACTAAATATAACTTTTAATAGAGTTGACGATTGAAGTTATATTTAAAGTGGTTTACTTAAAGTGATATTAAGATATCTCGTTTCACAAATTAAATTAAAGGCACCTTACCAGAGTAACTTGACTGTAATCTCATTATATGTAGAATTTACATCAGTTCTACATACATAAAGACAAAATTTACATCGATTGGGGCTTGTATCTGGATAGCTCAGTTGGTTAGAGCGGTACTCTAGCAAAGTATATGTCGTAGGTTCAAATCCTACTCGAGGTAAACTTTTTATTTATGTATTTAATAAAATTAATAATAATTTTTTATTAGAAATTGCATATAATTGCGCCAATAACTGATATTGGAAAGGAGGCTGCAGCATTCTAAAAGTAAAATTAGTGTTATTTATTTTGTTGTTTATTATAATTCACACAATGCCTGGATAAATAATAATTTTTCTTTTGCTTTTTCAATATATTATATTACCAACGTTACAATACAAAATTAAGCACTTTTCTTTCAACAAAGATTAAATGGATGATTACAATTTGTCTCCCAACGTGTTGGCATAGATTAGCCGTTTCATTATTAAATTGTAATGAAACAGGGGCTTGTTTCATTACAATTTAGCGCATATCGTCTGGGGTACGCGAATGGCCAGTGGGTCGTTATTATTTTATGAGCGGAATGAGAAAAACATACTGAGGTCGTTACTATTTTGTATACTGTTAATGCTTAATGTACAGCGAGCTTTGACATATTTGGTAACCTTAGAAATAAATGTTAGTGCAATATTTTAGTGTGTCCCAATTTACTTATGTTCGCAAGTCTATTGTAGGACTATATTATCCTGCGCTCTACGTTCAGTGAATTAATTCTCTTTTCTAATATGTTGCTTACGTATGAATTTAATTTAATTAACCAATTTTTGGTTCCTTACTGCAAATAAATTTTTATTTTGGTACTTATCAATTTAAACAAAAACAGTAAACTGCATTACCTTACATGACATTTATGTAAATAACAGATTTGCGAGTTTGATTTTGTTACTTGTCACTTCTTTCAACTATCATTTTCTTTTTTCGATTTTTATGGGACCTACAGATCAATAAAATTGGTTTTAAGATTTTCTGGTTATCTAGAAAAGCGTAGTTCCGTACTGGCAATGCATAGTGGGGTGGAACGCCATCTCGCTGGAACCAAATTCTTTCATCCAAGTCATTTAGATTGTTATTTGAAAATACATCCCTTAAATTAAGGAGCAGCGCATCCGTAAGCATGGAAAGATATCACTACCCACCAAGATTACCATTCAGAAAAAATGGCCCTACTACTCGATCTCCAATAATCCCAGCCCATACGTTTAAATTTTGTGGATGTTACATGTGAGTTTCCTGCATCCAATGGGGGTTATGGTCAGACCTATAACGACAATTCTGATGATTCACTTCACCATGCAAAGAGAAAGTACATTCCTCCGAAAAGAGAATTCATTCCAACTGTATGTGACCATGGTCAATGAAATCCATCATTCGTTCACAAAACTCAATTCGTCGGTCTGGATCTTCACCAGTAAATTCTTGTAGCATTTGCATCTTGTAAGGGTGCATCTTTGCAGTTTTGAAAACCTTTAAAACACTTCTATAACTGACCTCAATATCGCGCGCTAGTTGCCGTGCCAACATGATGGGGTTTTCTTGAATAGGCAACAAAACGTTCAGCTTTGTATTTTCGTCAACTGTCTCTCTTCTTTGTTTTCACAGATTCCTGACATGACCCAATTCTCTATAGCGCTTTTCTATTTTGTTAATTGTGCCTTGAGAAAGCCGCGGTAAATCGGGATGATTTGCTTGAAATAATTCAGCTACCTCAGTTTGAGTGCGACTTCGGTCACCATATCCGATCATCATTAATACCTTAATGCGAAGGGCTTCCGATAAATAAGCCACGCTAAATAATTTACTACGATGTGAAGATGTGAAAACTACACTAGAGGAATTATTTACTTAAATAAACGAGCAAAGAACAGACACTGCTGTAATTTACTAATGTGGACGTTAACAAATCAAGCAGGTAACTAAAATTGAGACTAAAACACAGAAGATTAAGAGCGTTTTTCATGAACGAAAAGACCTGGCTTGCTGAGATAATAAATACACGTTATCAATACGGCACATTTTTATCTACCGACCATTCAAGCATTGTCGAAATTAAAAAGCATTTAGTGAGTGTAAGAAACACAGAACATAAAGATTCTTCCTTCAACGATAAGATCAGGCTTGTTGTGATAATAAATGCATGTTATCACTACGGTACTTGTTTTATCTACCGACATTTCAATCATTTTCGAAATTAAATACAATTCAGCCAGAGAAAGTTGTTCATTTAGGTTTTTTCACTTTATTCTTCAAATGCCTGAGAAAATAAATACTGCGTTGTATTCCTCTTAATACAAGCTTTCACTCGGTGTATCATTTGACCTACCCTTACATTTGAAAAAAAAGTTAGGGGTGCCTTCACCCCCGGGGGGGGGGGATATATGGAGAAACTGTAATCCCCTGAGGGCTGGAATCAATTATAAAGTATGCCTATCATGATTTTTCTCCCGGACTTCACCCCTTTGATTTACAAAATTTAGTCCACTTTGAGTATATATCCTGTATATAAGCTCAATGATTAAAATACTTAGCTTTTGAGTTTTTTAAGTAGTTTACTATATTTCTATTTACATTTTATATAAACAAATTGCGTTTTGATATCAATTACAGTTGTCGTCCTCAGTAAACGGTGTTATTTATCAGAATTGCTTGATGTTAGAACAAATTTATGAAATATGAAAAAGATCAAAACACAAACGCAAGCCTAGATCCTTAATAAATTAAATATTATTAAACTGCCTTGAAGATAACAAATCAGAACACCCTCTAACGGCCGAAGGCTAACAGTAGAAAATTTCCTAATCATAGAGAAAATTTAATCAAATTGTGATGTAAGTGTAAAGTTCTGAAAAGCTTTAAATTAAAATTGATGAACGCATTCACAAATAGAAGCTTGACATACTAATTAAAGATCTAGTCAAATCTAACAAAGAAATAGTTTTTTTTTAATAATTGTATTGTTATTTTACAGTGAAAATACGATGTAGTACGTCTAATATGGTTTTTAATTTTAACTACATATGTTAAATTATCATAATGCGGTAGTAACTTATTAACATACCATTGTAAAGTTTTACTTCAAAGTCTAGAAAAAGACAGCAAAATACGTAGACATACCAAAAGCTAAAATTAAAAATAAGACTCATGTTCAGTGGAATAGTAAATTCTATGAACAGCTAGATAGTGTAGCAATGGGTAGCCCCCTTAGTCCGGTTGTAACTAATTTTTTCATGGAAAAATGTGAAATATTAGCGTTATAAAATGCATCCAAAAAACTTTTAGTTTGGTATGGATATGTAAATGACACATTTGTGATTTGGAGACATGGAGAAAAAGCACTAGGTACATTAATTTTCATTTTTTATAAATGGTATTCATACAAGCACCCAATAGAGAAGGAAACTAATGGAAGTTTACCATTTCTTGACATGTTAATATCTGAAACTAATAATTCACTATTTTTCAAGATTTACAGTAAGCCGTCACACATCTATAAATACCTTCATAAGTTACTAAACTACCACCCACGTCAAAAAACTGGTGTAATTATATCTTTAGTGAATCTAGCTGAACGAATTTATTATACTAGATTTTTGAAAGATGAATATAAATATTTAACAAAATCTAATGGATATTCACTTAAAGATATTAATGTTATTACACCTGTTAGCTTAGTTATACCTAATCATAAAAGAAAAAATACCGCTTAATGTTGGTACTGCTTCTCTTTCTTTTATAACTAATGTTACAGATAGAATTGAAAAGATTTTAATTATTCGAGGCATTAGGACTTTTTAAACCTACAAGAAACATTAAAAAACATTTAAGATCACCTAACCCATTGTCATCATCCAGAGTGTATAAGATATCTTGTTCTTGTGGAAAAGTATACATCAGACTCACAAAACGTAGCTCCGTTTAAATGGGTTTTGGCATCTTATAATTTAAAAAAAGGCACAATGGTACGTGTTAATTTTAGCTTTTGGTATACTTTCCTACACCTTGAAGTAATTACTTTACCAATTATATGTTAAGTTACCACAGCACTATATTAATTTAACATTAAAAATAATATTAAACGTACTACATTGTGTTTTCACTATAAAATTACATTTACAGTCATTACCAAAAAACTATTTGTTTGTTAGATTTGACTAGATCTGTAATTGGTATGTCAAGTTTCTATTTGTGAATGGTTTTATCAATTTCAAATTAGTTTTTCACTACTTTTACACTTACTTCATAATTTGATTAAATTTTGTTTGCTCTTTAATTGTAAAATCTTTCACTCTTAGCCTGCGACCATTACGGGTCTTCTAATTTGTCATTTTCAAGACAGTTTAATAATGTTTAATTTATTAAGGATTTAATTAGATTCCATAATTGGCTTTATCCAATTATCAAAATGGCTTATGTTTACATTTTGATCTTCTTCATATTTCATAAGTTTGTTCTAACATGTCAAGCAATTCTTATAGATATTACTATTTACTGAGGACCATAACTGTAATTGTTATTGAAACATATAGATATATAGAAAATATAAATAGAAAAATACACGATTTAAAAAACCCACAAGCTAAGTATTTTAATTATGCACAATAACGGTGAGGTGAAACTTTAAATTTTCATTTTACAAGCTCAAAGAGTTAGCAAACTTTGATCTTTACATCTACATTAGACCCTGCTTAAATTACTTTAAATTTGCACTTTTAGTTATTATATTAAGCATTCCTATTTAAATAAGGTTTTATTCTCCTTTGTTTATAGGTTTTGTTTTCTTAGCGATTCAGTGTGATATAATAGCATTGTAAAACTGTATTAATTATAGCAGTAATTGGTAAAAATAATTATTAAATTTCTGCATTAATTGTAAACATTTTTATTATTGACTTTTTGACAACATTAACTACTTACATCAATAGTGCGTTAAATATGTGAATATACTCTTTTTAGCACAAAATGTGCAATATCATGATATGTTTAAACATATATACAAAGCATGTGTTGTGCTGTAATAAAAATATGACTAGAACTTGAACAAACGTAATTTTATAACACGATCACATGTCATTTATACAAATGAAGATAACTAGTGTAAAAAAAATAATAGTAGTTTAAGCTTACAAAGATTGGTGACTTGTTAAATGGACTTTTGAATACCGACATTGATCACACTTGTATTAAGTAATTTTTCACATTGTGATTCAATTTTGTG
The DNA here is from genome assembly GCA_036346205.1 of Vesta saturnalis. Taxonomy (NCBI): domain Eukaryota; kingdom Metazoa; phylum Arthropoda; class Insecta; order Coleoptera; family Lampyridae; genus Vesta; species Vesta saturnalis. Next base: position 115,838 of record JARFJB010001994.1, read on the forward strand.
GTATATCCTCATAATATTTGTAATTACTATCTGAAGCGTGTCTGGCTAGATGGTATTTAAAAGTGCGTTTCAAATTTGTAGAATAGGGGCATAGAGTACATTTGTAATTGTTGTCGAAAGTGTGTCGTATTTGATGGATTCTTAAGAGCTTAATTAGATTTGTTGTATAGTCACATTGTTCACATTTGTAATTAGTACTAGAAGTATGTATGATCAGGTGATGTTTTAAATCCCGTTTTAGTCTTGCAGAATAGTGACATTGGTCACATTTGTATTTATTATCTAAAGCGTGTTTTCTTTGATGTTTCCTTAAATACTTCTTCACATTTGTTATATAGTCACATTCTTCACATACATAATTAATACTTGAAAGATGTATGTTTTGATGTGTTCTTAAGTATCCTTTCAGCGTTGTTGAGTAGTCACATTGATCACATTTGTAATCAAGTCGTGATGTATGTGTGGCAAGATGCTGTATTAAATTGCGTTTATCATTTGTAGAATATTGACATTTGTCACATTTATAATTGATATTTGAGCCATGTCTTATTTGATGTTTTCTAAAATACCCCTTTATATTTGTAGTGTAATCACATTCATCACATTGGTAATTAATATTTGTATGTTTAGCCATATGAGTTTTTAAATTGTGCTTCAATTTTGCAGAATAGTGGCAATGATAACATTTATATATGGTATTAGAAGTGTGTCGCATTTGATGAATACTTAAGTATGTCTTTCGGCTTGTTGTATAGTCACATTGATCGCATTTGTAACTGGTACTTGGAGTATGTTTGACAATATGATTTTTTAAATTGTGCTTCAATTTTGCAGAATAGTGGCAATGATAACATTTATATATGGTATTAGAAGTGTGTCGCATTTGATGAATACTTAAGTATGTCTTTCGGTTTGTTGTATAGTCACATTGATCGCATTTGTAACTGGTACGTGGAGTATGTTTGACAATATGATTTTTTAAATTTTGTTTCAATTTTGTAGAATAGTGGCATTGGTCACATTTGTAAATGATATTTGAAGTGTGTTTTATGTGATGTTTTCTTAAGTTACGTTTTACATTTGTTTTATAATCACATTGATCACATTTATAACTATTAGTTGAAAAATGAATTGCAAGATGATCTTTTAAATTGCTTTTCGATTTTGTAGAATAACAGCATCTGTCACATTGGTAATTTTTGTTTGAAGTGTGTTTTATTTTATGATTTTTTAAGTACCCCAATAATTTCGTTGAATAATCACATTGGTCACATCTGTATATCACAAATGCAGAGCATTTAACATTAAGATCTACGTTGGTTTCATCAGTCTGATTTACAGAATAACAATTGTCTTTTTTAATGTTGCCAATGATTCCAAATTCACATTTTATATCATTAACATTGATATTAAGTTCTTGTTTTATAAGATCCTTATTTATAACGACATCTTGTTCTGTGAGAAAAATATTGATTTGTCCTTCTTGATTAGGTTCAACTTTAATTATTTGGTTATCCACTGCAGATGACATGATTTACTTTTCTTGATATACAAGAGTCGTTTTACAGAGTTTATAACGTTTTCACAGATAGGTAGCAATTTGCGAATAAAAAAGTATCAATATTGTTCTTTAGGATTTAATGTAAATAAATAATAAAGGTAGGTTAAATAAGATATTATTTTACAGAACTACTTCAGCAGCGTTTGAACTACAAAACACATATATCGCTATCAAAACTTGTATATACAGGTATGGAAAAATATTTTCGCGGGTCTGACTTATAATAAGTAAAACAAAGACAATACAATCAGTTCACGTGCTAAGTGAGATAGAATACACAACAATCTAAAAGCGCTGATGCCATACATAGTCTTTTGATTAAGATAGTATCAATGACACATTTAATAGCTACTGTCAACGAGAATTGAAAATAAGTGTTTTTGCAAGTCCGACACAATACTCATGTATTCCACTGAAGAAAAATAGAAATTATTAAGTGGTATCATGTAACAACCCTTTTTCAGTTGTATTAAAATATACCTTAATTTAAGGTCTTTCATTCGTTCTGTTGTAAATATAAGAATTTTAATTATTTTGGTATTATAGATATGAGGTAGGCAACTTAATTTGCATTTCTTCTTAAGGGTATATATTTCTTAATGATTTATATTCCCACTTCAAATTATTGTTTTCTGATCATTTGATTTGCGCAACGCGTCATCATCATCATCTAACCTCCTCCGACTTCCAAAGCATCCATTCTTTACTTCCTGACGAATGTTGAAGCAGGAAGCTTTGTTGTGGTTTTCCCCTAAATTTTAGTGTAAAGTGCCATTAATTTGATGGTAAGATATCTCTTAACTCGTTATACAAAAAATTAAAACATTTGCTCTTTTTAGGCACTTTTTTACGGTTACTTTAATTTTACTTTTATTTTTACTTCGATTTACAATTTAATTACATTGTAAGTACGCATTTAATTCTACTATAGCGTACACTTTCATTTTATGATTGCAATTTTTATTTGAAAATTTCAAACAATGCATTAAACGAATTATTCAATTTAAAGAAGAAATTTTTAAAGAGATAAAATTCCAGTTTGGGTGTGGCTGATAACAAAAAAACTCGGTTTAGTTATTCCGAGATAATTAAAAAAAAATAACTTGGCGTCCGAGATCATTTTTATTAGTGTTACAATGCATTTTTATTATTTAGGTTAAGTGAAAACAATTGAGCAGAATTTGAGGTAATTAAGCAAATCAAAATATTGAATCGGCCCACTTGAATTTACCGACTGGGACAAAGGCTTTATTTACAGTTATATTCGTCAGTAGTAATATTTGTAAAAATTGTTAAAGATGTTGTAAACAATTTTGTCAAAGTTGTTTACAACATCTTTAACAATTTTTACAAATAGTACTACTGACGAAGATAACTGTAAGCGTTATCGAAACGTTTAGATTGTATAATTTAAATGCACCATTAAAAACCCCAAAAAAGATAAGTATTTTATTATGAGTGTTAACGGTGAAAGTTTACATTTTCAGATAATTGTAGAAAATGCAGTAGCATTGATGGTAATGATGGTGAGCACCCTGGTCGTAACTTAAACGAAGAGCGCGAACTCCAAGAAAGTGTAGTGTGTAGTTTAGCAGAAACTAATTTCCCGTGCAATAGTACATAAATTATTATGTTTTTTTTTTTTACCTTTGAACTTATTCGTTCATAACAAAAACTTATAATAATTTAATATTAGTCAAGTTGCTTTGGTATGTGTGAATCCTTGCGATATTGCAGGCTCACATTCCATTAATATAAGTAATTTGACTGTAATCTCATTATATTTAGAATTTACATCAGTTCTACATACATAAAGACAAAATTTACATCGATTGGGGCTTGAACCTTGGTGGCACAGTTGGTTAGCGCGGTACTCTAGCAAAGTACAGGTCGTAGGTTCGAATCCTACTCGAGGTAAGCTTTTTATTTATGTATTTAATAAAATTAATAATAATTTTTAATTAGTACATAAATTGTTGAAGAAATGAATATCGAACCAAGAACAGTTCGCAATATCTTGAAAAGGAGTAAATACCGTTGCTATAAGTAGCAAACTACACTAGAAAATTTTCCAGAAGAACATCTAAAGCGTATAGAATTTTATGAAGATATGATGAATCAGGCTAATGTAAACGAAAGATTTATTGAAAATATTTTGTTTACCGACGAGTGTTCTTTTAACTTACATGGCCATCACAATCCGTCTGTCGCTGTTGGTTACTCTCGGGAAAACAAACACATTAGTGTTCCTTACCGGGCACAATAACCCCAAAAAGTGAATGTGTGGGCAGAAATTTTAGGCAATTCCATAATTGGTCCATTTTTTATCAACGGAAACTTGAATGCGGACAAATATTTAGAACTGTTGAGAAACTAGATAGTTCCAGCTGTTCAACGCATCAATATAAATTTTGATGGCATTTGGTATCAAAAAAATGGCAATAAGAGTTCAACAGTATTATTAGTGGAAAAAGGTACTATTAAATATCCTCCTCGCTCACCTGATATTGCGCCAAACAACTTTTTTGTTTGGGGATACGTATCCCAGCAAATTTATAGGCACAGGCATGAACGTGCTAACAATTTGGACGAACTTCGTGTCAAAATTACAGGCTCTTTAACCAGCATCACCCAAGAAATGTTAGAAAACACCCGAACTGAATTTTATCCCAGATTGGGTTACTGCCTTACGCAGGGTGGAGGTCTTTTCGAAAATCTTATAAAGTAGAGTTTCTGTTCATTTTTAAAAATAGTTGGTTTTTCAATAAAAATTATAATGGTAAAGTTAAAGCTTAAACTTAAGTTATACTATCAACGTAAATGTTAATGTTCTTGTTTGTAGCTCTCGTAAGTTTCTTCTTGGTTCTTTTACGAGTAGTAATCGAACCATGTCATAAATTCGCAATTACAATAAACTTCGATGTTTGATGTATTATCATTTAATGTTTAACTGTAAAGTATTTACTTAATAGTTTCAAAGAACACGCGACTTTTCAACATCATCTTAATTGATTTGGTTTCGTTAGAAATGTTGAAGCTAGATAGAAGACCTAAGTAGTTCATATTTTGTGCCTACATGCAAATATGTACAAATGGCAACATTGGTAAAGTTATGTCTCTTTCACACTCATATAATGCTTATTGGGTTTCTTTCTAACTTGTATAAGTCAGACCCGCAATAATGTTTTTCCATACCTGTATGTTGACTATCTTGAACTGTTTAAATTATTATAGTATCCGGGTAGCACGGTTGGATTTTACTTCAAGTCTTTTTCGGTAAGACAGAGTATTGTGAAACGACAAAATAACATTAACAAACAACGAGGAAAGCTTTTGTTTATTTATTATATAAATAAATAATAGCAAATTATAAAACTTCAGCCATTGTACCCGAGATAGCAAAGCTTGATCCGGAATTATGTCATTCATGTTACTCTTACAAATTGTGCAAAATACACCAAAACTTTGATGTGTGCAAATTCGCAATCGTATTTTTGGCAATTTTACGAGTAGTATATAGAGGCCGGAGCTACTCCACTTCAAGGTCACGACGATCTCGTAAGCTATGCATAAAAAGTAGGTCATAAGTTCATTGAAGGTGAATACTCCACTTCAAGTTAAAAATAGAAATTGCAATGTCACCATCCTCATCATATTACAAGGTCACTCTGCGGTCAAACGTTTTGGCGGAAAATTTGTATGTCAAGGTCAGAAGCTAAAAATAGAAATTGCAATGTCACCATCATCATATTACAATTCTTAGAAGTCTAAAAATAGTGTGGTCAAGGTCAAAGGTTATTGATCTGTAGGGGTATCGTATGACACTTCTTAGTGTTTCTAAACTAAAAGTAGGACAAGGTGGGTATTTAACAAGTTTAAACATGTAAGAGGTACTCAAATCAAGGACACATTTAGATCAAAATTTAAAGCTAAAAATAGAAATTGCTAGGCCATCATACTACAATTCTTAGAAATCTAAATCTACTCCACTTGAAGGTCACGACGACGATCTCGTAAGCTATGCATAAAAAGTAGGTTATGAGTTCATTGAAGGTGAATACTCCACTTCAAGGTTACGACTTTCAAAACTTCAAGATCATTCCGAGGTCAACAAGAGTAACGACTCCGTCTTAAAATGAGAGGAATATATATATATATATATATATATATATATATATATATATATATATATATATATATATATATAAGATTGTCTCTTTGTGAGAAAGATATCATTGATAAAGTAGGGAACGTACGTAACTGGTTATTCATATAAAATATATTTTAAAGAAAATGGTGAAAGTAAATTATCGCGAAGTAGAAACTCTCAACAAGAAAATTAAAAAGGTGCAGAGGGAATTATTATATCGATATAAGGGACAGCAAGAAATAGATGAACTTTTAAAGAAAATTAGAGAAGTAATGAGAACGTTGGAAATGTACGAGGTGAACCTGAAGATGAAGAGTTTAAAAATATGAAGGGACATATAGTTGCAAAATAAATAAATAATGTGTTATGAAGATTGATTTAACTATATTATAAAACATAAGTTCGCATTTTCACATATAAATTTCTAATGCTTGATTTAAGAAAAGTATATACATTTTTAAATCATGTAAAATTTGGAGATTTTGTTCATATTCTAAATATTACGTTACCGAGTTAGATGTTTCATTACGGAAATTTATATCCTATAAGAAGAAGAATCTTTTAAAAACTGTATTTAGGTATAATATTTAATGAAATAAGTGGATAATCATGTACCGAAAAAAAATTTATTTATGCAACTGTTTGTAGCGCAAGTTCAATGAAGTATCACTTTTAACTGTATCATACAATTTACTGTTTATGTTTAATTCCACATGTAAAATTGCAATACTTTTTTTGATTCATAATCTGTACACTTTATAGTGATAGATGATGTGAATATTTTACCTTAAGGAAAAAAAGTAAAAAGAATTAAAACATTTATTTATTTAAAACCTCCACACTACTAAAAAAAAAAAGACACCTATAACTAATTACTTAATATAAACTAAGGGTCCATATTATCTAATGCCCTAAACACCAATTCGGCATTTCGCCCCGTCTTTTCAGCGTACAGCAACTCTTCGGTGGCCTCAGCTAACTCCATCGTTAGCCGGGCCACCCGATTTCGAATTTCAATCACCCGTTCTTGGTTTGAGATGTATAATTCTCGAATCCATTCTAAATTCGTCTCCCTTAATCGATTTAACCTGACAGCAGGCTCGAGGGGTTGGCCTGTCTCGGGGAGCTGCTGTCCTTGGGACGGTATGTCCAGTAGGGTTAAATATTTTCCCCCACGCATCCACCCCGGTGTTGCAGCGACGGTAGAGGCAGGAGTGATACTGTAAGTGGAAAATGTACCCCATATTATTAATGCAATAACTAAACATACATTAAGAAATAAGTAACTTACTTTTCAAAGTAGCGGGTAAAATCGTCCTCTATATCGCTATCCCGGATGCTGATAACCGGGATATCAGCAGGCGGTGGCTGAGGTAGCGATACAGGAGATTGAAGTAACAAATTCTGTAGAATTTGAGGTTTTTGCTCGTTATTCTTGGTTTTCTTGAGACTCAATTTGGTTTTCTTAGACGATGATGCCATTGTAAGTAAAAATATATATATATATATATATATATATATATATATATATTGAGATGTTCAGAAAGGAGTAAGACAAGGATCGGACAGTTTATATAGTAATTTCTTTATAAAAGGGTGATTTCAAGCTTAATACATGTACGAGACATTGATTTGATATAATTTGGTTCACGATGGGTTTAAAGTGGATTTGTTTTGGACAAAATAATCTGAACAATATTTATACAATTTGATTTCATTATAAAAAGCAGTGTGCTACCAACAAAAATGTCAGGAATGTTAAATAAACTTATTTTCGTTAAGTCAATTTAGTATTTTCCTTTAGAGTATTTTGGCATGTGAATAATAATTATATTAGGGATATTGTGTAAATAGTTTTAGAATGCAGGAAATGTGATAAATTCATGAAAGGGTTATAATATGGACTTATTAGGATTGTTTTTCACATATTTTTGGATGCGATTGTGTGACAAAGTTAGTGATACAATTTAAATAGCAAGAACAATGCATAGAACATTTTAACACAAAGACATTCACAGTTAGATACATTTTTGTAGTGAAAATTTAAGTAAGTGTGTTAAACGATGTGACTTTTTAATGCAACACTATATTTTACAATGCAGGTGAAATGAACATTAAATAAATTAAAGACAAGTATTACAAGCCACTAGCATAACATTTTGAGTTACAGAAACGTTTTTAAGTGTAAGTTATTTGCAATTTTAGAATTAAGTTTGGTTATGTTGTAGATTCTAGGTTTTTTCACAAATTTATGGTTATTTTTAATAATATTAGGCTTAAATTATATTCTTAAAGTGATTAATTTCAGTATTTCATAGTATTAAAAAGGATACAATGCATTTTACCGCAAAAATTTCATGAAATGGGGGTTGAATTTAGAATTTTTCTACATAAACATAAAATTTCTTTAAATTCAAGATTTCGAATTTTAAATGTGTGTTTTCCTATGTCGAATTTTACCAGGATTACATATATGTAATTAGATTAAGTGTAGCTTGTAAGATTAGGTAGTTATAAGCAAATTTAAATTAGATTAGGTCATTTCGCATATTATTTTAAGGATCCATATCTTGTTGGATGTATCTATTCGAAATTTTATACAGTTTTCATTTCTGTCGTTAGTTTTTAAATCCGTTAGTATATAAGAAAGATATGGCCAAATTTCTATTTTAGTTAAAATTGTAAAATTTTTCAACCAATCAGAGACATAGTTACAAAGGTAGATTTGCTAGAAAAAAATTGAAGTTTTAGTAACAACCAAAAAGGTATAAAAGGAATTGTCCTGGAAGTGGTGAGCTCTGTATAATTTGTTCAGTTTTTTTAAAAAGGTTAAAATAGTGTTGTGTATTTATGTTACAAGTAAGTTTTTCTAACCTAATTTAATTATCGGGAAAAAGTTATAAATAACGGAGAGAAGAATATTCTAGAGCAATTGTTTTAATACCGGCAATAATTTAAATAGTTCGGTCTCCGATACCTGTTCGTTTCAAAAAAATATTCATTACGATTTAATTTGTGTGACGATTTTGTTGAACGATTAAAGTTTTCGTTTTGTCGAAGCTGATTTGATTACGTTTTACCAAATTAAAGTCGCAATTATTTTTGATCATTGGTGTTTTATTTCCTGTTACGAATTCTTTTAAATAATTTACATTTGAACCGGCACCTAAAATAAAAGTGAAATTAAAATAAATTTTGGACACCCTTTAAATATTTTATAAACGATACCATTCAGTAAGCAATAATATATTTAAATAAAATATTACCAAGAGAAAATTTGTGATTGGAGTGAAGCCGAATTGAAAGAAAACGTTACTAGTTACGGAAGCAAATGTGATTTACAACCCGAGTACCTATTAGCAGTCAATGGGTATATGGTAGCAGCAAGAATTAATTGGAAAGTGCCTGCATCGAATTGGAACAACTTGTAGGAAGACATCAGTTTGAACTTGGAACAGTATATGTGAGTCATTTTTCATTATAGCCCTATTTATGGTATTCATTGTTGTGTTTAGATTTCCTGCAATTATTATTTATTGATTATATGTATTGGTGTAAAATTTCAAATGATGCTTGTGTAAACACCTGTAAAAGAAACAAAACTTTAAATTATTTCCAAAATTTAAATTCAATTGTAAACATAAACATTAAATCTGCAAATCATTGTTTGACAGTTTTGACATTTATTAACTTAATTCAGGAACGTTACAACGCATGCGTTAGAAGTATAAATTCTGTTCAGATTTATTTCTTGTACATATAGGATATTTTACCTAAAGAGTAATTCATATAATTACATTCAAATTTAAATATAATTTTCCACTAAATCCTGATCCCTATCCCCACAATGAGATTGAGCTAGTCCGGTGCACAATTATAATTATAAATTATTTAATTATTAAATTAAAATATTAAATTTTAAAATAATTTACCATAACAATTATATATATATATATATATATATATATATATATATATATATATATATATAGACTATTATGTGCACGTACATATAATAACTGAATAGAAGTGTAATGTTCAAATTATATATACGTATAGGTTTTGTTAACGTTGACAAAATAAGCGGAAATGATAAGGATTCAGACAACTCACTGCATAAACGTTCCAAATTTTCACTATACTAAAATTGAATTTATCTTAATTAATAAAATAAGGATATTTCTATTAAACCACATAAATCGAAACTTTTTATTAGTATAGGTACTGTTTATAAAACATAGAAAAAAAAACACTTGTAATTATGTCACAAAAAAAATTAAGTATCCTTAACAATGTTCCGTTTAATAGTATCAAATAAAACCATATCAAATTATTTTCTTGTAAATTCAACAACTGCTGATATCACTAAACAGAACCAACTGTCAATTTTACGTTTCAGGTGTGAGAGTTACTATTACTTAAAAATATATTTTGTCAATAACAATTATATATAAGTAAACGTTGTTAATTGCTTAATAAATCACAACTCGATAGTCCTTTACCCAAAAATTCTGAATAATTGATGCTAACTAAACTAAAAATATAGGATTCTTCTATCGAAATGATGAGTTACTCAAATAAATCTCTACATAACATTTGAAATTTCTTGATCTTTGGGATAAAATATCCTCTCTTCAGTCTAAAACAGTATACTCTAGAAACAGCCACCTTTTTGGAAAGGAATTCTGTTTTGCTTTGGAAACAGCTGATAGTTTAGCGTACTGCCTGATTGCTGGAAAAACAGGTATCTTTTAATGAACTGATCAAAGTATGCTATTACATTTTCGATGTTTAAATATTCTCGAACAATTTAGAATTTGTTGTGATCACAACACTGACAACGTTCCAAATTTTCACTATACTAAAATTGAAATTATCTTAATTAATAAAATAAGGATATTTCTATTAAACACATAAATCGAAACTTTTATTAGTATAGGTACTGTTTATAAAACATAGAAGAAAAAACACTTGTAATTATGTCACAAAAAAAATATTAAGTATCCTTAACAATGTTCCGTTTAATAGTTTCAAATAAAACCATATCAAATTATTTTCTTGTAAATTCAACAACTACTGATATCACTAAACAGAACCAACTGTCAATTTTACGTTTCAGGTGTGAGAGTTACTATTACTTAAAAATATATTTTGTCAATGACAATTATATATAAGTAATCGTTGTTAATTGCTTAATAAATCACAACTCGATAGTCCTTTACCCAAAAATTCTGCAATACATTGGATGCTAGCCGCAAGCTAGTCTCAGGATTTTCTTCGAAATGCTGGGTTACGTCGTCAATCCTCTCAACATTATGAAATTCCTCTTGATCTCTTAGGATCCTAAAATATCCTCTCTCTCTTAGAGCAGTGTATACTCTAGAGAAAACTCTCCTTTCTGGGTGAATTCTTCTTGGGAAAGCAGCTGCATACAGTCTAGCAGACTCACTCGCATTCCCTTGGACAACACCATAATAATAATGAATATCGGCATATTCTTCATTTGAAAACATGACTTAGGAAGGAAAACACGAACACGAACAAGAACAATAATAATAACAAGAACAAGAACGACTTAAAAACTGAATTACAATATCACTACAACAGAAAGAACTCGTATTGAAATCAGAAAACTGTAATAGCAAACAAATTTTGACAACTAACTTACTAATGTCAAGTCGTTGCTACGGTGATAAAAGATATCAGCAGTATTAGCGTATTTTAATAGCTTAAAGATGAAATACACGCCTTCCACACTGTGGTGCACATATTCTATGCTAAAGTCATGTTTATTTGTTTACGAAAAAGTCGACAGCAGCAAGTAAGTGTTTGACTATTTTTATAAATACTGGATATACCTTAACGCATATTTAATTGTTAGGTTTAATGACTTAATTGCGTTGCTGAAGTGCACTGCAAAAGGGTTCCAACCCAAGAAAGCCAGGACATTTGACCAAAAAGATGTTAAAAAGTTATTAAATGAAGCTCGAGACGAAAAGTTTGTGCTTATGACGATAGTCGTTGTTATGGGTATTATGGGCTCTTGCCGGTGTGACGAATTGTCGAACATGCAAACAACCGATATTAAAGATGATGGATCTGTGTTGATTATCAAAATTCCTAAAACGAAAAATTATAAACCTCGTTCGTTTGTTGTGACTGGGACTGGTGCGGAAGAAAACGGCTTTAATGGTTTAGAAATTTATAGAAAATATGTAGCTTTACGTCCTCCACGACTTGGAGATCGAAGATTCTTTCTGACCTATCGTTCTGGAAAATGTACAGTCCAGCCTGTAGATATAAATACAATTTCGAAAATACCCGGACTAGTGGCAAATTACCTACAGCTAGATGATCTCCATTTATATACTGGACATTCTTTTCGGCGAACGTCGGCTACTTTGTTGGCGAATGCATCTGCCGATATTTTGACGCTTAAGATACATTATAATGATTGTAATAAATAGTGTAAATAAATGTTTTAAAGCGTTCTCTATAAAAAATCGTTAAAATAACTAGAGACACATACCATTCATTAAAAAATAATGCCGTTGCCTCAGTAGGTAGATTAAATAGGGACAGGTTCATGCTTTTTGATTTGCTTAATTACCACAAATTTCTGCTTAGTTATTTCCACTTAACATCAATACAGTAACTTCAATGCAACAATAATAAAAATTATCTCGGACGCCAAGTTATTTTTTCTTTATTATGCTCGAAATAACTAAACCGAGGATACAATAAAAATTCACCAAAATGTCAAAATAAAAGATATACAAACTATGTTTATTAAGCATTTAAATTTGGAATTATATAAAATATATCTTAAAAATAACCTTATACTAAGAAATCATTAGAGCATAAATACCTGTTATACAAATTTATGTACAACTTTTTGATAACCTCTGGTATCAAAAGGAATGCGGTAAACCACAGATGATGTAATCTTTATACAAATGTTGCGCAATATGTCGTAATTTCAATGCTGTACGTTGTAAACCATACCAAAGTTGAATTTACTTCTTACAAATTTATCTTCATTGAAATTTGAATAATCCAGTATTTATTGCATTCCTAAAGGTTCAAATACAAGGTGTGATCTAAATTTAGATCTGCATTAAATGCAAAATGCAATCATAAAATGAAAGTGTACGTAAAATTAAAAATTAAAAATTAAAAGTAAAAGTAGAAGTGTAATTAAAAGTGCCTGCAAAAAGCAAATGTTTTAGATTTTAACATAATACGAGTTAAATGTATATTACCATTAAATCAATGGCACTTTTCACAAAATTTAGGTGGAAACCAAAAATGGCTTCCTGCTCAAAACAGCATAGATCAAGCAATGCTAAAAAGGACACTCGCGATGTCAAATGATGTCGATGCGCAAGAAATATGTGTAAAAAAATTAATTCAAAGATATGGAAGAATAAACCCTTAAGAAGATATGCAACTTAAGTTACACCAAAATGCAAATTAAGTTGCCTACCACAACCTATAAATAATTAATAATCCAAAACTTTTTTTATTTACAACTAAATGAACGAAGAATGTAAAAGATTCGTAACACCATGGAGGTTGGAGGTCGTAGTCTGTTGCTGAAAGTTATGTGGAAGAGTCCGTGGCCAATCTAAATTGCAAAAAAAAAATTATAAACGGCAATGAAGGTACAAGTATAAGTACAGACTATCCCATACTTCGAGCAGAATGTAAGACGACTATTAATTTTGAAAAAGTTATTGAGGATGAGGACACAAATCAAAAAGCATTTTCTAACATAATGTTACCTCATGAAACTTTTAATAATTGTACTGTTAATTTTAATACAAATAAATGAAGCGTTAATTTCTTTATAATTGTATCTACCGTTAATTTTAATAATCTATAGTATATTACAGTCACTAGTGAGTACAAAACATTTTGCAAAGTGCAAAGTGACGCGTTGCCATAGGAATATTTTGAGGTAAGGTAATCATTAACTTTCGAGATGCGTAACCATAGTTAGAAACAACAACTTTCTATGGTAATATTGAGCAAATACTATTATCAAAGTACATGTGACGTACTAAGATAAATAAATTTCAAAAAAGTTCATGAATTTCGAAAGTGAAGATGAAGTTCCCCAAGATATTCTGGAGGAAGCAAATACGGTCTCCTAAATCTACTACCCATAAAGTCTCGAGAAAAATTACGAAAATGAGTACCAGTTATTTAAACGATGGATGGAATCTATGCAGATAAGAAAAATATCTGAAGAAATGGTTCTAGTCTACTTTTCCAGAAACTGCGCCCATTTGAAGCCCCCCGACATTATGGAGCAAGTATAGTATGTTGTGATCCACACTCCAAATTAAAGACAACGTCGACATTAAATATCCTAAATTAGAGGCCTTTTTAAAAAGGAAATCTACTGGACATAACGCCGAGAAAGCTAACACTGTTTCAAGAGAAGATATCATTATTTCAGAAGCTCCAGATGAAACTTACTTACATATGAAGGTATGGCTTATTATTGGTTTTGAACAAAATAATTTAAAAATTTAGATAATATGCTGTATTTTTTATTAGTGTGTAACAACCCATTTTGAGTTGTATTAAAATATGCCGTAATTTAGGTTCTTCGTTCATTTAGTTGTAAATATAAGAAAAATTTTATTTATTAATGGTTTGTAAGTATGAGGTAGGCAACTTAATTTGCATTTTGGTGTAACTTAAGTGCATGTCTTCTTAAGGGTCTATACTTCCACCTCTTTAAATTATTTTTTCTGCTTATATTTTCGCGCAGGCGTTATCTTCTAACTTCCAAAGCGTCCATTTTCTCACTTCCTGATGAATGTTGTGTTGTTTAGGAACCTTGTTTTTGGGTTTCCCCCTAAATTTTGTGAAAAGTGCCATTGATTTGATGGCACTTTTACTTTATTTTTTTACTTTTACACTTTTAATTTTACCGCTTTTGATTGCACAATTAATTCTACTGTTACGTACGCTTTCATTTTATGATGCCGTTTTGCTTTTAATACAGATCTGAATGTGGATTCCATTATTTATTTTGAACCTTCAAAAGAATGCAACAAATATTGATTTATTCAATTTCAAGAAGACAAATTTATAAGAAATAAAATTCCATTTTTGGTGTGGTTTACTACGTAAAGCATTATTATTGCAATATATTGCGCAACATTGACACAAGGATTGCATCCCCTTGGTTTGGGTTTCCGCATTTATTTGTTATAATACCAGGGGTTCTCAAGAAGATTTATTATATTTTGTACAGGTATTTATGTTTAACAATTGTTTAGTAATTTAAGGCTATAACTAGTTTTTAAGATATATTTTATTTAACCCTATCATTTTAACTGTTAATAAACACAGTTTGTATATTTTTTTAGTTTTTTACATTTTGGTAGAACCTTTATTGTAAACAACCTCGGTTTAGTTATTCCGAGCATAATTAAAAAATAACGTGGCGTCCGAGATCATTTTATTAGTGTTACATGCATTTTTATTATTTATGTCAAGTGGAAATAACAGCCTAAATTGTGGTAATTAAGCAAATCAAAAGAATGAACCACCCTACTTTAATTTACCGACTGAGTCAAAGGCATTATTTTTGGTGAATGGTTTGTATCTCCAGTTAGAACGATTTGTTTAGGAGAACATTTATACTCATTTATTTAACACCTATTAATTTATTAAATTTTTTAACCTCTTCAACCACTTATTTATAAGTGTATTTTAAATAATGACAAATAAAGTGACATGTTGTCAAATACTAACTATATTTTGTTCTTTTTCAGATCGTGCTTATATTTGGAATTTCTGGGGCATGTCGTTTGGGCGAATTGGTTAAAATGGTGCTCGAGGATATCAGTGACAAAGGCGATGTTTTGGTGGTGCGAATACCTGATTCGAAAACAAAGATGAAAAGGACTTTCACGATAACAAATGTGATCTTAAACGGCGTATCTATATTGGAAATGTACAGAAAATATCTGGATTGTCAGTCCCTTAAAACAGATCACCCTAGTTTTTTTGTAAATTATGTTAACGGAAAATGTACGACTCAGATAATTGGCAAAAACACAATGGCAAATATTGCATGCAGAATAGCGAGGTTTTTAAGTTTGGATGACGCTAAAGGATATACTGGGCACTGTTTGTGCCGTACTTTAGCTACGTTATTAGTTAATGCTGGAGGTGATATCCTTACCCTAAAAAGACATTAAGGGCAAATGTGATAGCAGAAGGATATTTAGCTGAGTGTATTTTTAAAAAAGGTGAGGTAGCCAGTCAAATAACTACGAGGGAAAATACGCCAAAAAACGTTTACTGTTATTAAAAATTATGCTTCTTCCACCTTAAGTTCTTCACAAAGGATCACTTTAGAAGAAAACCAACAGGAGTACATCTCCTTAAGTTCTTCACAAGGACCACTTTAGAAGTTAACCAAGAGGGATTTATCTACAGCAGTAGAACCACCACAGATGACCTGAACCATTACTTCTTCAGGAGGAATCAGCTTTAATAATTTAAGCAATTGTACAATAAATTTTAACTGTAGGTAGTTACTAGTTGTTATCAAATAAATCTGTTTATTAATTTAATGCACGTAGGAATTTGCATCAAAGTAAAAATACCAATAAATAAAAGACAGGTATAGTGAAAGTCACACTGAGAATGCAGTGTGGAGTCTTATGGAGCACACCGTTGCCAATTGTCGTTATGCTGGGATCGGTTAAACCTCAAGTCCGGTCTCAGGCAAATTTCGCCGCTCTCACAGATTCGCTAAAAACTTGTTGGAAGTTTGATGATGTTTATACCTTCGCCTTTGTTTAAATGTTTTCAATAATTAATAATAATAAACAATAAATTTCAAAATTACAAAAGAATTATTTCAGGCAAAGTTAATATAAGAAAAAATAAACAGAGAATTAATTAAAAATTATTATTAATTTTATTAAATACATAAATAAAAAGTTTACCTCGAGTAGGATTTGAACCTACGACCTGTACTTAGCTAGAGTACCGCGCTAACCAACTGTGCCATCAAGGTTCAAGCCCCAATCGATGTAAATTTTGTCTTTATGTATGTAGAACTGGTGTAAATTCTAAACATAATGAGATTACAATCAAATCACTTATATTAATGGAATGTGAGCCTGCAATATCGCAAGGATTCACACATACCAAAGCAACTTTACTAATATTAAATTATTATAAGTTTTTGTTATTAACAAAAACTTATAATAAGAGAATTAATTGTACATTTATAAACAAATAAAATATTTACACTTTTTACACTATTTACACATGCACGTCGTCGACACAGTCATCATCGAGGTCTGAAATCTCATTCTCAGAACTGTCGCTAAAATTTACACTTATTATGAGTTCATCCACGTTGTCTTAGAGGTTATCAGCAGCCACATTTCTTTTTCCGTTTTTTCTCTGACATGTGCAACGCAATTACTCCAATTTTGTGCAGTGACATGTCCAAATGATTGCAATATAGTGCTTAATCTGATTCCACACCATCTCGATCGGGTTAAGCTCACAATGGTATGGTGGTAAACGCAAAACCGTTACGTCGAATTTTGCAAACTATTTCTTCAATTTTATACTTGTCGTATTGGTCTCTATATGCGTTGACAACTTCAAGCAGCTCAGATTTTAAATAGGAGTCGTCAAAGAAAATGTTTCTTTCGAGCAGCCAATCTTTAATTTGGGGTTTGTTCCATGAAGTAGTTGGAAAACTAAATTTACGCGAATGATACGAAGCGTTATCCATAACAACAACGTTTTTCCGTCCGTTTTTGGGTAAGGCAGGAATCAGCGGCTCTTCAAACCATTGCTCAAAATAGTCGGCGTTCATTTCGTTGTGATAATCGCCATCGTTTTTCTTTGACAAGAAAACACGTGCGGCGCCAAATAAAAATCCACCTTCATATCCTGCATGAAGAATAACGAAACGTGGACCTCTTTGTGTAGATGCTTTGAGGCCTGTGGTTAAACCCTTTATAAAAGCATCTCTACGATTTGTTATGGTATTATCACATCATGCATAGTTCACCGTTTGACCCACGTTGACCCAAGTCTCATCTAAGTAGATAATGTTACAATTTTCTTGGCAATAGTTTTTGATGGCTCTTAAATATCTGTGCCTTCAATAAATGATGTCGTTTCGCTCTAACATTATGCTTTTACGACCACGTTTCATATATTCAAAACCAATATCTTTAATCAATCTACCTAGGGTACTTAAAGAGAACGATGGCGAATTCTCATTCCCTCGAATAACATTATATACAGCTTTCAAAGTTGGAGGAATGTTTTAAAAAAAAAAGTCATTGTGCACAATTGTTCTTAATAAGCTCTTAAAACCCTCATCGTATACATATTCGCGAGAATATGATATTGAAAATTATAATTTTCGCACTTGCATGGAGCATTTGTCCGCGTTTGAATTTCTTAAATTCCATTTTACCGGTAATAAGTCACAAACAAGACTGAAAATCAGTATTATATTTAGGGTTGTTTGTTTACTTTTCAGTTACATTACAAACTCATTAAGATATCTTCCAACATAAGCTTGGTTTGAAATGACGTAAATGCATTGTAAGTAACTTTCTAATTAATTCAATTGTTTAACGATATTTAGATCGTCTTGAAAATTCATATTTGAGAATTTTGAGTGATTTTTTCAACTAAAATTTTCCGATTTTTTCAAAAATAAGGCAGTTTACTCTTACGTATCGTTCGCAAAAAATAAAAAAGTTTTTCGTTTGTGTCCAACTTTTTGGCGGCACTGTATAATAACTTCAGAGCCGACCCTGCCACAGCCATCGGACAACCGGCAACACAGTGTGCCGGCCTCCCATTACAAATACATTGCCTATACTCCGCAAGGTCATATTTTCCATATAGGGAGTAGAAAAAAATTATTTATTTGGTACTTTTTCTTCGTACTTATAATCGCGTCAACTGCAATACAAACTTGCGATAAGCTTGCATTGCAAGCTTACTTGTGGAAGCACAAAACAAGCCAAAATTATACTTTTAATCTTACGTTCTATCGGGGATCAAAAAGTAAAATTTTACCTCAAATTCAAAGATAATTTATTTGTTTGAAGAAGGTTTAATAATAATTATAAAATATCAGTGACAATTTGCTTACAATTCACGTCACGAGAAAATAAATAAGACTGTCGCGCATTTAAGACTGAGTTAAAATATGTACACTAACTATGAACATGGTCACTTAAGATTCCTAAAAAACCGGTGCTTAAACAATGCAACATTGCCGATATTATTACAAATACCCATGTATTTGTAAGAAAGATCTACAACACCACATTGTTAATAGCATAGTTTTTTTAGGAATACTAAGTTGTATGTTCATAGATGGTGTACACATTAAAACCCAACATTGTGCGACCATGAAATATTTAAATCTTTTAAAACAAGAAATGGAAGAAAGTTTATAAATTTCTTATCCAAAACAGTTGTCCAGGCGTGAAATTTTTCAATACACATCGTTGCAACAGCATTGGCTTCAATCCTTCCATACGCACCTATAATTATTTCACTTAAAAATGAAAACTTCAATTGTATTTTATACTCTACGTACCTACAGTATTTCAACAGTCAATTGACCAAATCCAAATGCCAATTTTAATTGGTATCAAGTTATGGTTTCACAACAAAAAGGTAACTCGGCTTTCCAAAAAATAGTGTATACGGCGAACGTAAATATACGTAATCAATGATTGTGAAAGTGTTCTTTTTTATTTTACAACTTCTTTAATGCACACTGTTGATTTATAAAAATTATTATTAGTTAATAATTATAATAACACTGTTAATTTGTTTACTAAAGTTTAAATATTTATTTGAATTACTTAAAAATTGACATATTTTGCCCGAAATTGTATGTCAACGACAGACTCAATAATAAATTTGGTAGCCGTATCAGCGCCCTCGTACAATTTGGGAGGAAGTATTCTCTACAGCGGCGCGAAATTCAATTTAAGATCGCTTTAATTTTGAAATCGTTTTACTTTAAATCAATACATTTGCTCAGAACGTGTATTGTGTATTATTAGTAAGCAAGTACCGTAAACTTGGGCGTCTTTGGCCATCCAGGGTAGCTTTGGCCAATTTCTGAAATTTGTTCCTATCCTATACAGGGTGAGTCAGTTTTTTGTAGACAAACTTTAACAGGAGATAGAAAACATGTTTCTAAAAAGAAAAGTTCCTATAAACATATGTCGTAGAAGGCTTCGTTTCCGAGATACAGGGTGTTGAATATAATTTTTTTTTCTCAAATTTTCATTATAACTCATAAACGAATGCTTATATTTTTTTCATGTTGAGGGGATAATGTCTATTAATTAAGGGGCATAAAACAAGCGATAAGAATGTTCACAAACTTGCACAGTGGCGGAGTGGAGGGGGTGCTCAACCACTTTCATAAACAGAACTTCTACGCCAATGACTATTTTAAAAAAAAAACTGTTATTTTCATTATCTACATACAGTTTAACAAAAATAATGTACCTTCTTCTGTTTCGAAATTCCTGTGCGTTTCGAGTTATTTTGATTTTAGTGTTTGATGTGGTACTAAGTTAATGTGCTTTATGTGAATAATTGAATATAAAGTTTTAATAAAAAGATATAATAAAACATTTAGAGCCATTTTAGTACCTAACGATCGTTTCTTTAAAATTTCAAATACATTTTCATTTATAAATAGGTAGGTTATCGGTTTTTTTTTAGTATCCATTGTTATTATCCTCGTATAAAAAGAAATGCATTATGCAATTATTATTGTTATGCGGTCAATACTTTCTGTATAATTATGTATGTATCAATTTCGCCATAAACATGTATGTAGTTTTTAAGTGAGATTCTAATAAGTTATAGACCGCTGCTCACTTGCTCTCATTAAAGAGCCGCCACTGTATCAAGCCATACTCAAATACAAGACTTTTGTAAATTGAAATCTGTTTAGTACACTAATTTTAACAATCCTTATTTATTATTGTAACGATTTATAAATAAATAACAATAACACTAGTATAATAAAATTAGACACTTTGTTCAAAATGTAAACCGTTCTTTTCAATACACATTTCACAGCGACGTACAATAGAACGTCTTAAGTTAATTATATGATGCACCCTTATTTCATTGCAACAAAATATGATACTCCTTGGAAAACAAGTAAGTATTAAATTTTATATTTTGAAACGACAGTTTGACTTTTTACAAACACTTGCTTCATCTTGAATAATTTCACTGTTATTAATTATTGTTTTTAAGTTCAAAGAGTTATTTCATTTGATTTGCCAGCTTTTAATTAGTGTAACATGCCGATTACATTTACAAATAGCGAACAAGCCGACATTCATTTTATTTATGGGTTCGCAAATGAATTCAAGGTACTAGGGAGTATCGGGAAGATCTCCAAATAGACGACAACTCATCATTCCGTTTGTGAGTATCTATCGTCGATTTGTTAACCTGAGTTTGAAAAATGTACATGACAGAACAACCGTGGACGAGATAGAATTGGAGAGGGTATATTGCGAATTTAATAGGAACGACAAGTACTCGACGTACTGCTGTTGCTCTTGGTATTTCCCAAAGTAAAGTTTCCGGGTTTAAAACGGGATCACAGACGCCCATATCATTTTCAACCTGTTCATGGTTTATGTCCAGGTGGCGCCGAACGAAGACTTAATTATTGTAGGTGGGTTCTTAACTCCATTCAAAATAATAGAGATTTCTTATCCAACATACTGTGGACTGATGAATCCTGTTTTACTCGTCGTGGTATCGTAAACTTTCACAGTCTGCATATATGGGCACATGAAAACCCACATGCCAGAAGAAGTTTTCAACATGAATTTAGTACAAATGTCTGGATTGGAATTTACGGCAACCACGTGTTTGGACCTTATTTCTTGCCACAACGTGGTAAATTCAGAAAATTTCCTACAATTTTTAGAAGAAGAACATGTTAATATGTGGGAAGACATTCCTTTGAATTTAAGAGGACATTCTTGGTTTCAGCTTGATGGATGTCCGACCCATTATGGCAGAAATGTAAGAAATTGGCTAAACAATAACTACCCGGGGAGGTGGATAGGTCGTGAAAGTCCAGTGGCGTGGCCTCCTAGATCCCCCGATTTAACGCCACTTGACTTTTTTGTATGGGGATTCATGAAGGAAAAAGTGTATACCACTCCGGTTAATACACTTGAAGAACTTCACAATCGCATCGCATCAGAGATGCTTGCAATGAAATAAGGGTGCATCATTTAATTAACTTAAGACGTTCTATTGTATGTCGCTGTGAAATGTGTATTGAAAAGAACGGTTTACATTTTGAACAAAGTGTCTAATTTTATTATACTAGTGTTATTGTTATTTATTTATAAATCGTTATTGCTAAGAATTCTTATTAATTTCACAATTATTAATTAAGTATTGTTACAATAATAAATAAGGATTGTTAAAATTAGTGTACTAAACAGATTTCAATTTACAAAAGTCTTGTATTTGAGTATGGCTTGATACACTGGCGGCTCTTTAATGAGAGCAAGTGAGCAGCGGTCTATAACTTATTAGAATCTCACTTAAAACTACATACATGTTTATGGCGAAATTGATACATACATAATTATACAGAAAGTATTGACCACATAACAATAATAATTATGCATTTCTTTTTATACGAGGATAATAACAATGGATACTAAGAAAAACCGATAACCTACCTATTTATAAATAAAAATGTATTTGAAATTTTAAAGAAACGATCGTTAGGTACTAAAATGGCTCTAAATGTTTTATTATATCGTTTTTATTAAAAACTTATATTCAATTATTCACATAAAGCACATTACTTAACTTAGTACCACATCAAACACTAAAAATCAAAATAACTCGGAAACGCACAGGAATTTCGAAACATTAGAAGGCACATTATTTTTGTTAAACTGTATGTAGATAATTAAAATAACAGTTTTTTTTAAAAAATAGTCATTGGCGTAGAAATTCTGTTTATGAAAGGGGTTGACAACCCCCTCCACTCCGCCACTGTGCCAGTTTGTGAACATTCTTATCGCTTGTTTTATGCCCCTTAATTAATAGACATTATCCCCCCAACATGAAAAAAATCTAAGCATTCGTTTATGAGTTATAATGAAAATTTGAGAAAAAAAAATTATATTCAACACCCTGTATCTCGGAAACGAAGCCTTCTACGACATATGTTTATAGGAACGTTTCTTTTTAGGAACATGAGTTCTATCTCCTGTTAAAGTTTGTCTACAAAAAACTGACTCACCCTGTATACAGGGTGTTACACAAAAGTAGGCCAATCCGTTAACCACATATTCTTTGTGACAAGATAAGGGGACTTTTCTTATGTCACTTTTCATTTGAATGCTTCCTTTTCGATATACAGGGTGTCAAACTTCACTTTTTAGAAGTGAATTTTTTAATTATCTCTGGTGTGTTTTAAGATATCGTTTTAAAATTTGGTACAAATCTTACTCTTTTCTAAGTGCACCTTCTGTGTGATTTTAAGTAAAAAATTCAAAGAACTAATAGAAAAATAAGAGGGGTGGTAACCTTTAACCCCCCAATTTTTTCTGACGAACGCCTATGAACGTCGCATCCATTTTTTATAGTAGTTTGATGATTTATCTAACTTTTTTGGCTCTTGTAAACTTTGATTTGATGCTTCCTTTATGACATACTTTTAGTTATTCGACTAGGTATTGCGATTTTTTTAACATTTTTTTTATTTTATTAATCAGAATAAATTCATAATAATAACTTAAAACAATCAATTGTGCTAATAATTATAATACGACGTTGGATGCAAATAATTAAATTAAATGTTCGATGTGTCCACCGCCTTCGCGAATGTAGGGGAAAGGTGGGCAGTTGGCACAAACAAAATTTCAAGTAAAAGAAATGCAGTTTGCTACATTTACCCAGTGGGAATTAGTTCGTATGGCAAAACATCTTTATGTTAAGTGAAATTGTGATCGTAGCTGCAATTTTAAAGAAATTATTTAATATTTAATTTTTGACGACATACGGTTAGAAGGTAAGAACATTTTTTGAATATTATAACTTAAATATCATTTGCTATTGACTCTTTAAATTTATATAATGTGATAGCTACGGCAATATTCTATACATGCCACGTTGTTTGAAAAGACTAGGTTATGTTATTTACGATATATTTAAATTTATTGGCGGGTAACCTTAGCAGGCAAAATGGCACACTACCATGCCGTCTTGCTCACGTCTTAATATTAATGCGGTTTATTTTATCTTCGTTTTTCAAAACTTACAGATGGTGTATCGCTATCAACGAAGGAGTAATAGGGGAAGTTGGTTAGAAGAAGATATGGAAAGAGCCATAACAGCTGTTAATAAAAAAGAAATGAGAACACTTAAAGCAAGTAAAATGTTTAATGTTCCACAAACTACTCTTAGATGTCGTTTAACAGATACCAATAAGGTATCTAAGGGAACTAAAAAACATTTAGGTAGACATCAATCTACATTCACAACAGATCAAGAAAAAGATATAGCCAAACATATTCTGGATCTTGAATCGCGGTTTTTTGGGATGACTGCAAAAGAAGCAAGAGTTCTTGTTTATCAATTCGCTGAAAAAGCAGGTATTTCGCATCAGTTTTCTAAGACAAAAAAGATGGCAGGAAAGGATTGGCTTCGAACGTTTCAGTTGCGAAATCCTACAGTATCTCTACGGCTTCCAGAAGCTACTTCTATAGCAGCATTTAATAAGCCACAGGTTCAAAAATATTTTGCAAAACTTAGCGAAATTTTAGATAAAGAAAAGATTGATAAGACCATGATATATAACATGGATGTATCTGCGTTATCAACTGTGCAAAAGCCACAAAAAATTTTAGCTATAAAAGGGAAGAAGCAGGTAGGGATGATAACTAGTGCAGAGAGAGGTACACATTCAACTGTTGTTTATTTTATGAGCGTAGGAGGAACTTTTGTTTGTTGCAAAAAAAATCAGTAGTTTTGTTTTGTATGCCAGCACATTGCACTCACCGGTTACAACCATTAGACGTAGCGTTCTTCGGTCTTCTTGGAACATACTATGACCAGGAAGTAACGAAATGGATGAAGGAGAACCCAGTACGTCCCATTACAATATATCAAGTGGCACTCCTGCAGCATACAAGAAAATAGCTACATACGCCATAACAAAATCTGGTTTTGAGAAGACTGGCATAGTGCCTCTAAACCCTGAGGTATTTCATGACCATTTGTTCTTGCCTAGCACAGTTACCGACAATCCACTAGGAGAGAGATCTCTGATAACCAAAGCCACATCATCTGCTCAAGCTACGACTGAAATAAATACTAGACAGTCAACCACAGAAGATACAAACAATTCAAAAGCTTCTACAACCACATCTTATTTGAACAACAGTGACGAACAGTTTAATTCTTCAAACCACGAACTTTTAGTGATATTGTCTCCAATGCCTCATCAAAACGAAACCAAAACAAAACGACAAAGATCTAAGACAAAATACCAAGATGTATTAACCGAGAGTTCATTTCCTGAAGAACTATGTCAAAAAAATGAGCAGCTGTCCAACAAAAGCAAAGCAATTCGAAACTGTAGAAGAGATAATCGAGAGTTCGTCGGAAGGCGATTTTTCTTATGATGATGACGATTGCGCTTGTCTTTATTGGAACGAACTTTTTAGTTTATCGAAGGCCAAGGAAGGATGGTTACGATGCCAGCAATGCAATAAGTGGGCTCATTCTGAATGTGCCGGGTTACCGAAGAGAGCAAAACGGTTTGTGTGTGAACTCTGTAAATAATTGGTATTTCTACATGCTTATCTGCATAATAAACTACTCATATGTTCATTTACTTATATAATTATTTGTACATGCCATTTTGCATAATTACACTTTATATAAAATAATGAATTATATGACCAATATGTTTTATTTCTTTAGTTTGTAATTTAAAAAAACATAAAGTAATAATTGAAGTTTCATTTGGAGTAAAGCTATTAATCAATAGTTCATTTTTTGAGTAGGTATATTAAGGCAACGTAAAGGCATGGCATCTTGCCCACCTTTCCCCTACCTTCTGGCTCTTTTTATAACTGAAAACCGAATATTTTGGAAAATATTTGGTTTCAATCTAAATACCTCTGCACCTTCTGCGATGCGATCCCTCAATTGATTTTGATTTATTGTTGGAACCGTATAAACAAAATCTTTCATGAATCCCCAAAAACTGAAGTCCAGTGGATTTAAGTCGGGTGAACGAGGTGGCCAATGAATAGGCGCATCCTATCCCCGAACAATCCAGTGATTAGGGAAAAATTGGTTCAAGGGGTTCCGAACATTATTGCCATAATGTGGCGGAGCTCCGTCAAGTTGAAACCACATATTTTGACGACTATAGGTACGTCATCAAGTAAATTTGTAAACTCATTTTGTAAAAAAAAATAAAAAATGTTTGGTATTTAAGTTTGGTGGCAAAAATACCGGACCTAAAAGAAAATTGTCTAAAATTCCTCACGTTTACTTTAAAATTTACTTGATGACTGGTCTCTACAAGAGCTCTTGGATTTTCATCTGCCCAAACATGGGTGTTGTGGATATTCGTTATACCATTTCGCGTAAAGGTAGCTTCATCCGAAAATAAAATGGATCTAACAAACCGGCGGTTACGGTTATTTTCATTACAGAGCCAGTTGCAAAGGATGTTTCTTACCTGAAAATCTTGTGGCAATAAGTTCTGTACTCTATGCACATGATATGGATGTAATGAGTGACGTTTTAAAATTCTATGCACGTCTGTCGAATTTATATCATTTCCAATCTGTCGAGCTATAATCCTAGTACTAGTACCCGGATTTTGTTCAACTATTTGCAAAATTTGTTCCTCTTGATTTGGTGTAATTTTACGTGGCCGTCCACATGTTCCTATTCATTGTTGTTTGAATTTTCCAGTGCCTCTTAGGCGGCGTACTAAACTTAAGAAAAATTTCCCTTTTGGGCGATACCCATTTCGATACATTTCTGCATAACGCCTTAAAGCTAAACTAGCATTAGAATCACATTTTCCTAAAGTGAGAATGATTATTCAAAATGTACAATTTAGAGATTTTATTTGAAATCTTACCCATAATTAAAATCATACCAGTCATTTCAGAAAATTCCAAAATATTCTCTCTATTAGCCATATCTTATTATTCAGTTTAGCGTTTGAACTCAATAGTCGTTCGAAACATTTGACAAGACGTATAAAAAATATTAGGTTTTCAATTGTTTAAAAAAATAAAAAGATGCAATCGCGAAGGCTGTGGACGCATCGAACATTAAATTTTTTTTGTATGCGACGTAGTATTGAATAATTAACTCAACTGATTGTTTTAAGCCATTATTATGGATTTATTTTTAACTAAGCTTACCGAGCTGGTAGCGCAGTAGCGACACGCCTGTTTAGCATTCGGGAGGTAATAGGTTCGATTCCCGTTACCGTCTACCTTGTATGAGGCTTTTTCAGGGAGTTTTCCTCATACACATGTAGCGGCATGGTCACTGCGTGTATGCACACCATGTGCGGCTGCTTAGGCGAATTCCGGGGTAGTATTTTCTCCATCAGAACCCTAACTCCGTTCCATCCGATCCTATCCTGACCGCACCCATCCTTAATCCCACCATCCATATATACGTAATGTATGTACGTATGCTGGGAATACATGATTGGGGCTGAAGGAGCTCGGAAAGATCGAGCAGCCCGCCCTCCTCTTGGGGAGGGAATAAAATACGTGGCCTTTTCCTTTTCCTAACTAAGCTTCTATGGGTAACTTTGTTATTATAACAGTTACAGAGTCGGTTAAATTACCAATATTGGGTAGAATTTCAAGACCAATCAAATGACGTTTTGAGTTTTGATCATTGTTGCCAACTTTCGTAGTTATTTAGAAAAAACTAAAAAAGAGCCGAATTTTCAAATATCTTTGAAACCGTTGCAAATAAAGCTAAAACACAAGAGAAGTAATTGACAGGTATTGTTACGAACTTTAAGATAATCCTATTTTTAAATTTATTTTGCATAATAAATAATAATAAATCAAAATCAATTGAGGGATGGCATCGCAGAAGGTGCAGAGGTATTTAGTTTGAAACCTAATATTTTCCAAAATATTCGGTTTTCAGTTATAAAAAGAGCCAGAAGGTGCATTCGCGAAAGCGGTGGACACATCGAACATTTAATTTAATTATTTGCATCCAATTTCGTATTATAATTATTAGCACAATTGATTGTTTTAAGTTATTATTATGAATTTATTCTGATTAATAAAATAAAAAAATTTGTTAAAAAAATCGCAACACCTAGCCGAATAACTAAAAGCATGTCATAAAGGAAGCTTCAAATCAAAAGATAAATCATCAAACTACTACAAAATATGGATGCGACGTTCATAGACGTTCGTCAGAAAAAATGGGGGGTTAAAGGTTACCACACCCCTCTTATTTTTCTATTAGTTCTTTGAATTTTTTACTTAAAATCATACAAAAGGTGCACTTAGAAAAAAGTAAGATTTGTACCAAATTTCAAAACGATATCTTAAAACACACCAGAGATAATAAAAAAATACACTTTTAAAAAGTGAAGTTTGACACCCTGTATATCGAAAAGGAAGCGTTCAAATGAAAAGTGACATAAGAAAAGTCCCCTTATTTTGTTCCAAAGAATATGTGGTTAACGGATTGGCCTACTTTTTTTGTAACACCCTGTATAAAAAATGGACTTAAAATTTTCCCATATCAAGATATACATAACCAAAATGAACTCAAAATGAATGTGAAAAAGAATTGGTCTCTAATATTTTCGTAAATCACCTGAGAATATCCTTGTTAAAAATGCGCGAATGTTTAGTTGTTATAACTTTGCATGTATAAGCCAAACTACGGTGGCTCAAGGGGGACGTTCGTAGGTCTTTCTATTTTATAGCAGATTTCTTTTCATATGCCATCAAGTCAAACGTTCACCTCTGGTCACTAGGGAGTAGCCAAGTCACCCATACACTTTCGATGGTCTTCCTGGGTGACTTTGGCCGCCGGTGGTTCACGTTGTTGTGATACACTTTTGTTGTTATTGGTAAGTAATAAATATATTTAGATAAATTTTATAATGTATAGCACTGTTGGTGGTAATTTGAGAACATGGCACGTTACAAAAAAACACTCGGTAGTAGAAACTATTGCAATTATACAAATGTTAGGTTAGAGAAAGCTATAATAAATATAAGTGATGGACGAATGTCTCAAAAGCACGCTTCAGAAATGTACAAAAATAAACTAAAAAACGTACAGACAAATCTACCGGGTGGTTTCATATAGCTGCCTCAGAATTCGGATTTCCTATAAATTCACTAGACTTACGAAAAATGGTAAGATCATATCTCGACCGCAAAGGGGCGACTATACGTAAATTTAGAGATAACAGGTCAGGGTCGGAATGGGTGAGACTCTCTCTAAAGCGGCACCCCAACCTTACACAGCGATTCGCTTCTAACATTAAATTTGTTAGGGCTACTGTAACCTTTAAGATGATAATCACTTTTTTTGACAACTTACAGAAAGAAATAGGGGTTGGAGCAGTAAACATATGGAGTTAAGACAAATCTAATTTTGTAGATGATCCGGGTAGTAAAAAAAATCATTGCGAAGCGAGGTTGCAAATATCCAGAGCGGATTATAAATTCAACAAAACAATCCACAAGTGTAATGTTTTGTGTTGCGTTGGGTGAAATCGTACCACCCTACGTAGTTTACAAAGCCACACATTTATATGACAGTTGGAAGACAGGAGGGCCATATGGAATCCGTTATGATTGCTCCAAGAGTGGCTGGTTTGAAGCAACAATCGAGGATTGGTTTGAATGTATGCTATTGTCACGTTTGAAAAAATTAGAAGGAACTAAAATAATCATCGGAGATAACCTTTCATCACATGTAAACGTACATGTCCCAAACTTTTGTAATAAACATCAAATTAAATTCATATGTTTAACGCCCAATACGACTCACACCATGTAACCGTTAGACATAGCATATTTTCGCCCACTGAAAATTAAATAGAGGCAATTGCTCCCCTCGTACAAATTAAGTGGAAATAACAAAACGGTTTCCTTACCTTCTAAAATCACTAGTGGAATCTCTAGCAGAAAGTGGGAAAGACAATCTAAAGAGTGGATTTGAAAAGGCTGACATTTAGAGATTTACCCCATGAATAGAAAAAAGTTTTAGAGTTTAAGAGGAAAAAAGTGAATGTTCTACCTAATAGAAGTATTTCAGTTTCCGATATTCAACCAAAAGCGACCAATGGATCAAGTCAAGTTACGAAAATCGCTTCAGAAAAGTGTAGACGAAACATTTCCAGTGGCTCTGAGTCCTCCTGTAATATTTCCATTTATTCGGAGACTGGGGATTACTGTGACCTTGATGAGGAAGTTGCCGACCAAGGTGACGTTAATGAAGATTTGCTGATGAAAGGCTGACAACACTAAACGATGACAATAGGTCTATTGACCATATTCATATTTCATATGAATTTACCCAGATCAAGTTATTCAATTTGAATTAAGGGAAAAAAAGAAGAAATTTAAGATTAAGTCTCTTGAAACTACATCAATGGAAGTGGCCTTCGTGTGAAGATATCCTTTGCTATGAACCCGAAGACATTTTAGAGGTCATTAATACACCAGATACCTCCAAGAGAGGATTTTTTGTCATCAGTGAGATAAATAAATATAAATGTTGTTTTCTTATTCATATACAATGTTTACATTGAATACTTTTTCATTTTAGATTCTCAAAGAGCTTATTTTGTTGTTTTCTTCTAAAATTTAATTACTTTTGCTAAGTAAACAACAAATATGTTACTTTTTGCATATTTTTGCTGTTTTTTACTACCATTGGCCTTAAAAACTTTGACGCCACGATTATTTCAATTGAGAATAATCAATTCCACAAAATAAACCGCACAAAAGGCGCTTTTCCAGCACAAAGGGCAAATCGCCAATAAAATAGTTATTTGTACAACTAGAGAAGAACGTGGTATTTTCAACTCTAGTGTACATATTTGGTTTCCGTCCCCGTGTTTTATCACAACTACGTCTAATCACATCGAGTGTGACTTCCGCTTTGATAAGTTTATCAATGTGTTGGTTCTAGGTAAGCCTGGAGTTGATAACAACTCCTGTCAAGAAAGAAAAGACCGAGATTTTCTATTTTTCTTTTGCGCGTGAATGGTACTGTTGTAGTTTTTAAAGACTGTCTTATAGGCCTTCCTTTTCAGACCACTTAAACGTTACATTCAGCGCGGTTTGCATACGTTCCCCTACTGTATTTGCAAATTTCCTTCTGCTAAGATGACCTATTCGCGTAAGCTAGGGATATCAATCCTTTGCTGCTGAGTTGTCCCAGTAACCCGTTCTTGACAATGCTCAACAGTAGGGGAGGTAAAACTTCTCTTTGCGGACAACGTCCTGCCATCTGGATCTACCCCAGCATTGAATGCTTTTCAAAATCTATCAGGACCTCTAGAACTCGTTGGGAAAAACCAGAGCTTACTTTAATATACTTATATTTCATTAAGTGGAGCCGGTTAGTTGCTGACAACCCAGCACTGCGTTTGTTACGTAACCATTTTTGAAAATTGGTTCGCAATAACATTCAGCCTTTGAAATTTAAAAACGATTTTTTAAATACTTTTAAACGTCTAATGACGCGCTAATTTCGAATATTAAATTTGTTAAAAAATTACAACTAAGAAAAAAATTAAACAAAAAAATTATTGGTTTAAAACTCGTAAGCTTATCTTGGTTTAAACATTTAATCTAAAATTTCCAGCTGGTAAAATTCACTCAAAAATACATTTTTGCTTAAATGAATCATTTCACACTTTTTTTAATTTTCAAAATTACAATGTACATTTATTCTTTGTTAATTAACGGATCATTAAAAAAAACCCGTAAAAAACCCAAGGTGATACGTTCATGGCTAATAAAAAAATAAATAGAAGCAGCAATTATAAATTCTTATAAAAAAAAATTTTAATCAATTTATGGAGAGTTCTGAATGGTGTTACAAGAGTTCTATCAAAGCGTTATAATTTTTAACGGACTTAATATAAAAAAAATTACGAGTAGATAATTTTCGTACCGCAAAAAAAGTAGAAGTTGGCATCTCATTATTTCTTATCCTTATTTATAGTACTTCATAGTAAGAACTCTTTTCAAAATCTATCAGGAACTCGAGAACTCTTCGGGAAAAACCAGAACTTACTTTAATATGGTTATATTTCATTAAGTGGAGTCCGTTAGTTGCTGACAACACAGCACTGCGCTTGTTACAAAACCATTTTTGAAAAATGGTTCGCTTAATGGCATTCCAGCCTTTGAAATTTAAAAAACGATTTTTTTTTTAAATAATTTTAAATGTCTAATGACGTGCTAATTGCGAATACTAAAATTGTTAAAAAGATTACAACTAATAAAATTTAAAAAAATTACAATGTACATAGTTATGCTTTATTTCCTAATTCATGGAGCATTAAAAAAATCCCGTACAACAAAACGCAAGTGGATACGTTCATGACTAATAAAAAAATAAATAGATGTAGCAATTATGAATACTTATAAAAAAAATTTTAACTTTAATTAATTTATGGGGAGTTCCGAATAGTGTCACAAGAGTTCTATCAAAGTGTTATACATCTTTTTAACCGATTTAATATAAAAAGTTATGAGTAAGTAATTTTCGTACCGCGAAAACGTAGAAGTTTGTATCCCATTATTTCTAACCCTTATTTTTTTGTATTTAACAGTAAGAATTCTTTTCAAAATCTATTAGGAACTCTAGAACTCGTCGGGAAAAAACAGAACACAGCACTGCGTTTGTTACGTAACCATTTGTGAAATATTGTTTGCCTAACTGCAATGCAGCCTTTCTAATGTAAAAATCGACCTTTTTTTAAATAATTTTAAAAGTCTAATTACGTGCTAATTTCTAATAGTAAAATTGTAAAAAAAAATTACAACTAATAAAATTAAAAAAAATAATTATTGGTATAAACCTTGTGTTAAGCTTATCTTGGTTTAAACATTTAGTTTAAAATTTCCAACTGGGTTCAAAAATAATATTTTGCTTAAATGAATCATTGCATTTTTTTTATTTTTCAAAATTACAATCTACATAGTTATCCTTTATTTCTTAATTAATGGATCATTTAAAAAATCCCGTAAAAACAAACCATGGTGATACGTTCATGGTTAATAAAAAAATAAATACAAGCAGCAATTATAAATTCTTATAAAAAACTTCCTTTTAATAGTAAGAATGATTTTCAAAATCTATCAGGAACTCGAGAACTCTTCGGAAAAACCAGAACTTACTTTAATATGCTTATATTTCATTAAGTGGAGTCCGTTAGTTGCTGACAAATGTCAACACAGCTCTGCGTTTGTTACGTAACCATTTTTGAAAAATGGTTCGCCTAATTGCAATGCAGCCTTTGAAATGTAAAAATGATTTTTTTTTTAATAATTTTAAAAGTCTAATAAAGACGTGCTAATTTCGAATATTAAAATTATTACAACTAATAAAATTAAACAAAAAAAAATTAATGGTTTAAAACTCGTCGTAAGCTTATCTTGGTTTAAACATTTAATTTAAAATTTCCAACTGGTAAAATTCACTCAAAAATAATTTTTTGCTTAAATGAATCATTACACACTTTTTAATTTTTCAAAATTACAATGTACATAGTTATCCTTTATTTGTTAATTAATGGATCATTAAAAAATCCCGTAAAAAAACTCCAAGGGGATAAGTTCAAGGCTAATCAAAAAATAAATATATGCAGCAACTATAAATTCTTATAAAAAAACTTTTAATCAATTTATGGAGAGTTCTGAATGGTGTTATAAAGTTCTATCAAAGCGTTAATTTTTTAACCGACTTAATATAAAAAAAGTTATGAGTAGAAATTTTCGCGCCACGAAAACGTAGAAGTTGGTATCCCATTATTTTTAATCCTTATTTCTAGTACTTCATAGTAAGAACTCTTTTCAAAATCTATCCGGAACTCTAGAACTCGTCGGGAAAAAAACAAGAACTTACTTTAATATATGTAGTCCGTTAGTTGCTAATAAAATGTTAATACAGCACCGTGCTTGTTACCATTTTTGAAAAATGGTTCGCCTATTTGCATTATTGCAACCTTTGAAATGTAAAAAAACGAATTTTTTTAAAATAATTTTTTCAAGTCTATGACATCGTGTTAATTTCGAATACTAAAATTGTTAAAAAAATTACAACTAATAAAATTAAAAAAGATTAATTATTGGTTTAAAACTTGTGTTAAGCCTATCTTGATTTAAACATCTCATTTAAAATTTCCAACTCGTAAAATTCACTAAAAAAAAATTATTTGCTTAAATGAATAATTACACACTATTCGACTACTTAGCATGGACTCTATCCATTTGGAACACGTGTATATATATATATATATATATATATATATATATATATATATATATATATATATATATATATATATGGGGCACTCTTCTAAACTTTATCTTACCCTCGTAATTTTGTTAGGATTACTGCTAATTCTAACAAATGTCGATCAAACTTTTTCCGGACAGCGATGCAAAGTTATAAAGATAAGATTAAGTTTAGAGGAGTGCCTCAGTAGTATCCGGGAGGGAAAGCTATCGTATCCGAAAGCTTGCGTAAATGCAACATTCCTTTCCGGACAATGCCAATAAAATTAACAATGCCATGACAAGGCTCCACACAAGACTCTAGCTTTTATCAGTGAAGAAGAGGAAGCCTTTCGCTTCATGCCTTAAAGTTTTGAGTGGTTCGGGATTTCCTTTATTTCTGAAGATCTCTCAGATCTTAATGATGTCATTCAATCATACTTGGATCGTCTTGGACGCAAAGAAAGCAGGTTTTCTAATAATTTACATGGCTAAGATTGGACCAAAAGCTTCTTAAAACAGAGCAACAGACTTTCTGAAAGATTTGCTGGTCTGGTTGGTTTGAGTCTATAACATTCGCTGGCTGGTTTGATAGTCTATTATTACCCAAACTGAGAAGGTTAACTGGGAAAAAAGTTATCATCGGGGATAATTTATCAACACATTTATATCTTTCCATTTTTAAGCGTGGCCATGTTGAAGACATTCACTTTATCTGCCTCCCACCAAACACACACCTCACCCTACCACTGGACCTGGCATTCTTCCGCCCCCTCAAAATTCCTTGGCGTAATGGTTTGTTAGAGTGGAAGCAAGCAACATTTGGCATGAAGCATGCTGTACTGCAAAAAAAAACTGAAAAAAAACTTTAGAGATAATGGCACTTCATATCTCTACGAGTCTTGTAGTGGCTTCCGAAAATGTGGTATTGTGTCATGTGATGCACAACCCTTACTTGATCGCATCCACCACAAAGTTGTAGATAGTGGTGTTGTGGGTGAGGCCCTCTTAAATACGTTAGCAACTACAAGAAGTGAATAAACAAGTGATAAGAGAGAGCTGAGAAGAGAAAGAAAATCAATGTTCCTCCTAGTAAGAGTGTAGTGTAAAGATCCAGAAAAATCAGTACGTATATTCCCAAATTAATTTTTGTAAATTACATGTTTTATAGAAGCTCCGATGCATTTTATAAATTAAGTTGTTTACCCCTTCTTCCGTAGTAAAGAAATCATAAAGATTTCTACGCAAGAGCCCCACCAAAGTATCATTACTCTTTGCAACCAATTGCGTTAGATCGCGAATAGTCATAATTAATAATCCAATTACATAGAACCGCCAATTATATATAAACGGTAGCGAGATGCGAAATCAGTTAGTTCCTGCCCGTCCGTCCCGACCTAGTTAGTTCCTGCCGTTCCGTATTCCTGAGTCCACCAGCCTCGTTAACCGCGCCCGCTTCATCAGTTTAAGACCCACTTGGGGTAAGTATTAGAGTCTCTATATTAATCATCACACCGCCTGCAGTGATAGATTTCCTTTCTGTCCTTGCTGGAATTCTAGAATGATCTTATATATCTATAAAACATTACAACACCCAATTACACACACTCAGTCTCTGGTGCGTTAGCCCGCGGATACACACATATAAATACACGAGCCCCTCTTTACTTTTGGGAGTGATTCCCGTAAGGTATTGAGACTGTCCATAAGGATTATCCCCTAAGGCGTAGGCATTTAGATGTGATTCGTTTACCAAGCCCGTCCCTAAGGTGTAGGCCTGTAGAGATCGACCGCCTGTTGGGGAGATTAAACTAGAAACAAACACATACATATATCATAAACACGACCGAGCTAAGAGATTGGCACATTATAGACAATAGATCGTACCGATATAATCACCAGAAGTTAACTCCTGTTAGATTAGTCCGACCCCCAGATTTGATAAAACCACGAGGAGGCCGCTCGTGTGTTAAGTCAAATTTGAATACGTTATTTCTAATCGGTATCCTGAACTCGTCCTTTCCGAGAGTATAAAAGCCACTTAGAGACCGCCAGGTGAATTATATTTCTGAAAGCCTGTATACGTAACCTAATTCAATTCGGATAATCCCCCGGTGAAAGTAGTTGTCCAAAGACAGATTACAGGTAAATTACTTAAAGATCAAAGTTTACGTAAAAACAGGGATCATGAATTTCTTTAATCATTATTCTCTCAAACTACATCCTGTACATAAAATAGGATTTTTCCAAAACGATTTAAAAGAATCTCACTTAAAAAGGAAAATAAGTTTTCGTTGCAAATAACACGCAACTATCCTTTTTCTATACACAAGAAAAAGGAATAAACCGATTCTGTTAATAAAGTAATTCTCTGAACGCAGGTCAACGTATTATTTTAAACGGCATTAAAGAAAGCGCTCGTCCTATTTAAACTCTCATACTATTTATTTCTCGAATTCGTATATAAATTAAAAATTATCAATAATCAATAATAAATTGATTTGCGAATGAATTATTATAAAAGTCAATACTGTGTTGGTTTTTTAAGTTTTGTAATCTAAATATAGCTGGTGAGAACCTTCTTTCCGCTCCAACTCCGTATTACCTAAACGGTTGTTACATGTTTTTTTCCTTAGGTTAAGTTGAAATAAACGTAGAATAAGTAAGATATTTAGAATTGTAAATTATAGGGGATAAATTTAGTTGTTTGTTGAAATCTTTCTGTCAATCAAATCTCGAACACGACCTTTCTTCGATTGTAGTTAATCCGAGCCAAATGCACCCGGGTATTATTACTAGTTTTGATGAAGAAGAGGCTACCATTAGTCCAATGGCCAGAGCGTAAAAACGAGGTTAAGTAGGAAGATGTTCTAGGCGGCAGAAAACCCCCTATTACAATTAATAATAGAGGGTGTTTTTCTGTCCCAGCATTGAACTGCTTTCGTTTATAAATAGGCACCTATAGTACAATTGCTTGTTTTTTGTTAAATACGGTATAAAGATTTCCTTTAGAAAATGTTCTTAAATACGTTTTCTAAAAACACCTTTTTTTTTTCATAATTTTCGTCATTTCACATTGACCCTGTCGTTGTATTATGGTTAGGGTGGTGTCAAGGAACGCATTGATGGGTCTAACTTTGCTTAGTTGAAGTTCATCATTAACAAAATTTGTACCAATTTGTATTGACACAAGCTCCACTTTCGGGGCCAAATTGTAATGAAACTGCTAAAGTATTCCGACACGTTGGGAGACAAATTCTAAAGATTCATAAGACTTAAAGTGCCACCTAATCCTTCGCCACCACATTGGGCGTCAAATTGTAATGAAACTTCTTAATCTTTGCTGAACTAAAAGTTAATTCTGTATTGTAACGTTGGTAGTTGAACGATACATTGAATAATATAAAAAAATTATTATTACCCAGGCTAGCTCCTTAATACATGATTGCCATATAATTGTAATTTACATTCAGTATGAATTATAATAAACAGCAAAATAAATAACACTAATTTTACTTCTAGAATGCTTAAAACTCTTTTCAATATCAGCCATTGACATTATTATATGCAATTTTTAATAGAACTTAACCCTGACCAACTCTGGTACGATGCCTTTAATTTAAATTGTGACTCGAGCTATCTCAATATCACTTTACGTAAACCACTTTAAATATAATTCCAAACGTCAACTCAATTAAACGTTTCTTATTAATATTTAGCAATGTTATTGAAGATTCATTGCAGCGATAACATGTTAACTGCAAATGGAATCAGTATTCAACTTACTTCTAATCCTCCGATATAGTATAAGGTTACCCAATCAATCTATTAATATAAAGTTTTGTTAAAAATTTCGCCTTAATTAATTTAATCTCTGACCAAGAAATTTTTGATATAGCCGACGAAGTATTAATGGAAACCGATGAACCGAATGAAGTGTCAATCGAAACAACAAATACTAAAACTACTAATCACGTATGGACAAAGTCTTCTGGGAATCACAGGATCTTCTAATATTCTGCAGCAGCTGGGTTGTCACCGAACTACGAAGAGGTTCTTGTCAAAAATTTGACGCCGTATAGTTGATACAGTGCATTTGCCGATACTCAAATTATTGACGAAATGGTGACAAACAAACCTATACGCAACACAGATTTTGAGAAACAAAGAGGACGTCAGTAAGGAATCTAGACTTTTACTACTTGAGGAATGCATTCTTTGGAAAGGAGTCGGTCTAGGAAAGGACTCATCTATGCAGAAAGTCCTGCCAGGCGTATATATATAGCTTGGTAGTTTGCTATCAGTTTTTCTAATAAAGGCTGAACGGTCTCCCTCAGGACAAGTAGTATTGTCAGAAAAATTCCACGTCTTCAACAAAAATTGAAACTTGCTTCTTGACATTATCTTGGGAATAATACTATTTTTGTACAGCTCATCTGGACTCCAATATTTCTCGAGTGAAGGCAATTTTACCATGTCCCTGTATGCAATAATTCCTAGAAACCGTAACATTTCTGTTCTGTTTGTGAACCCATTAAAGAAGTCTAGATTCCTTACTGACGTTCTCTTCGTTTGTCAAAATGTGTTGCGTATAGGTTTGTTTGTGTCACCATTTCGTCAATAATTTTATTATCCACAAACGCACTGTATCAACTGTACAGCGTCAAATAATTGACAAGAACGGCTGCGTAGTTCCCCAAAAAGCCCACAAGTACGGTATCAAATTGTTCAAGCTACGTATATTCTTGGAACATATGAATTTATGCAGGAAAAGACAAGAATATGGGAAATGTTTCTGTTCCGACAAATATTGTTA
This sequence comes from Vesta saturnalis, assembly GCA_036346205.1. Lineage (NCBI taxonomy): Eukaryota > Metazoa > Arthropoda > Insecta > Coleoptera > Lampyridae > Vesta > Vesta saturnalis. Next base: position 154,966 of record JARFJB010001994.1, read on the forward strand.
TAAATTTATCCAAAGATTTGCTAAATTCTGGAATGACTATTATCGCACATAACTTTTAAACCAGTCTTGAACTCACAAAGATACTTCTTGAAAAGCAGACACATTATGTAGGGACACTGTTTGGCTTAGAAAACGTGTAAGGTGTGTGCGTCATGAAATGGTGTGGTAAAAGGGACGTACTTCTTTTGACACCAAGACACACGACAGAGACTATAGATGTTCAAAGAAGAAATGGAGCAATAAAAAAACCTAAAGCTATAATAGAATACCAATATAGGCAAATCATCAATACATTTGTCGGACCAAATTTCGAGTTATGGCTCTCCAGAAAGAAAATCGATAAAATGATACCGAAAGCTTGCTATCGAATTTCTAATGGGCACGACTCTGGTAAATGTCCATATTATTTACAAGTTAGCTGACAAGAAAATGAAAATTACTGAATTTCGAGAAGAACTAACCAGAATACTTGAGGGGAAACATCGAGCTGAGTGATTGTGATTTACTTAAAAAAGAAACAAACGAACAAACAACAAGAAAATCCATGCGAATGCATACATTCTTGAAAAAAGAAGGATTGCAGTAAAAGTGCGAAGATATTGCAAAGAATGCTATGGACAAAGACTAAAAGGAACACTGACTAAAAACTAAGTCAAAAAAGGCGCTACATATTGTAATGATTGTGACAATTAAACTCACGATTGCCTTAATTCCTTCAATTTGGCTCATAATAATTAAATTTCTTCATGTATGGCATTTTTTTTCTATTTAAATTGAATTCCTTTTACCGTTAGATGTGGGATTATAACCCAATTTATAATACTTATGATACAATGTCTAATAATAATAATAATAATTCTAATAACTAATAATCTAACAAAACTTAATTAACTTTTCTTGATTAACTTATTCCAATATTTTCTATCTCTTCTCAGGTTCCTCACTTCTCTCCATTGTATGTTTCCTATTTTCCGCAGCTACTTGTACCTTCTTGGTCTACCTAATACGCTCTTCCCCTCTGTTCCAGCTTCGTATACTCTTTTCGCTATCCTGTTGTCATCCATTCGTAGCAAGTGTCCCTCCCATCCATCCTAGTTACCTCTCTTCTATCAGTGTCTTTATAGGTTTCACTTTAAATTGTTCCGTTATATTTTCATTTCTCACTCTGTCCAGTCTTCTTATTCCTTTAATTTTTCTTAGATATCTCATCTCCATTGCTGTAATATTGCTCCCATTTCTTCTGTTGATCATCCAGGATTAGCTGCCATAAATTAACGAGGGTCTTACTACTTTTTTGTATACTTCCGATTTTATTTGTTACGGAATTTCTTTTTTTCCGAGGAATGTGTTTTTGAGTGTGTTATATATTTTTCCCACATTTCCTATTCTTTCCATTACTTAATTGTCTATTTCCCCCTTGTTTTCCATTGTTGTGCCCAAATATTTGAATTTTTTTACTTGTTCTAGTATTCTTCCTTCTATAATGATATTGTGGCGAGAATCCGACTTGACAATAATCATAGTTTCAGTTTTTTCTACATTTATTTCCATGTTTATTTTTCTGAGCTCGTTCCTGGAGCGGACTTCCCTGGTGTATTTATGCGTCTTTGTGCATGAATTCGTAATCACCAAATCATTCCCTACGCATAGGTCTATTAGCCTCATATCATTGTCATTTTTAGTGTTTTCGTCCTGCTGTCTCATGTATCTTTCTATGCCTTCATTTCTATTGCCTACTCTGCATTCATATCCCTCATTACAATTACATTTCTTTCTCCTATATCCATTTTTATTTGTAGTACTTCGTAGAGCTGCTCTTTCTCTCCCTTCCTCTCGTTATCGTTTGACACATACGCTACTATTACCGTCCACTTTTTTCTATAGCCTATTATAATGTCTATTGCCAGTCGTATTTCATTAATACAGGGTTTCCATAAAAGAACACCGAGGTTTTAAAAATTCATATATTAATACCTGTAGAAGATGCAGAAATGTAATTAATATCTCCGAAACGATTAGCTCATCAAGTTTTACTCATACCAATTGGGTATGTTTTAATCAACAGTTAGCAGCGCTGCGGAGCGTTGATCTTGAAACAACGTAGCGGCTGTCGGTGACTCAGTCCCGTCTGGATTGCCGCGCTATGGCGATGCCGCAACAAGAAGCTCAATGCGTTATTTGGCTTATAGAAACTAATTCTGTTGTTACTGTGCAAAGAAACTTTCGACGTAATTACGGTGTTGATCCGCCTACGGACAAAACAATTCGCCAATGGTTAAGTGCTTTCAAGGAAACAGGAAGTCTTTTAAAACAAAAGTCAACGGGTAGGCCGCGTGTGTCACACGTGAATGAGGACAGAATCCGAGCTTCATTCCTTCGAAGCCCTAAGAAATCGTTAACAAGACGCAGTCTGGAGTTGGGATTACCGAGATCAACGGTTCATAAGGTAATTCATAAAAGACTTCGTTTAACTGCTTACAAGATCCAACTGTTACACCACATTAAACCGGCAGACAAGATTAAGAGATTTGACTTTGCTGTTTCTATGCTACACAAAATTGAAGAAAATAATGATTTTTTAAAAACTGTTATTTTCAGTAATGAAGCTACTTTTCATGGACTGTAAACAGACATAATTGCAGAATATGGGGTTCGCAGCCGCCCCATGAGTTATTTGAGTATGAACGTGGCACGCCCAAAGTGAATGTTTGGTGTGGCCTTATGCATGATAGAGTCATAGGTCCTTTCATTTTTGTTGAAAGGAATATCAATGGTGATGTCTATTGTGACATGTTAGAGGAGTATGTTTTCCTCAGTTAGATGACATTGAGGTGGAGAATTTAGTCCACTTCCAACAAGATGGGGCACCGCCACTGTGTGCGTGAGGCACTTGACGGTCGACTAGGCAACAGATGGATTGGAAGAAAGACCTATTCATGGCCTCCAAGGAGCCCTGACATGACTCCGTTGGACTTTTCTTCTGGCATATCAAGAATCTTGTGTATGCGGAGAAAATCCGTGATGTTGGCCATCTCAGGAACGAATAATCAATTGCGTGGCAACGTCTACCCAGATCATGCTGGCCAGGACATGGGAAGAGATTGAATACCGTTCGATGTGGCGCCACTAACCTCATATTGAACTGTATTAATACGTATAAAACTTGAAAATGCAACCTTTCCAATAATGTATAAAACATTTATATACGTTTTTTTCTTCATTAAAATATTATGCCTCAAAACCCCGGAGTTCTTTTATAGAAACCCTGTATATCTTTCTTCCCTGATATTATTTACTTTGTCCGATTTTACTATTAACCCTGTCCCTTTTGTTCCCCATTCTTCTTGTTCTACCCCTAACCAATATGTCCAGTATCCTTCGTTTAATTCCATTTCTCCTTTCCCTTTCTTTTAGGTTTCCGTTATGCCTAAATAATCGATGTTTTGCATTTTCATATCCTCAATTATTTCAACTTCTTTTCCTATAATACTTTTCACATTCCAGGTGCCAATTTTTATCAAGTCCCTTTTGTGCTTTCTTTCCTTCAGTTCTTCTTTGTTGGATTGATTATTTCTTTTCATATTTCTCTGTTTTTGTTGTATTACTGTTTGCGCCTTTCCTTGTTCTTTGCCTTTTTTTGTCATCGCTACCCCCTATCATACCTTTATCTACTAGTTTTTTCTCTCGGTACGTGTTATTTTTCTCAATTGATCATCCAGGGCGATTCCCTCCGGGGACCTTTCCGCTACTGTCCTCTTTAGAGTATTTATATCCGAACTATCTTCCTTTCACTGTTGATCTTTCCTTTTTATGTCGCCTACCTTGTATATTCGGTCGTTCACAATTAGCGAATTGAATTTTAACTGTGTCCTAAATACTTTTTTCCACGCTTCTTTCAGGTGGGGCATTAATGCCTTTCTTTCCTCTTGTATTTCCTTAGTGTAGTCTTGATCTATCCAAATATCCGATCCTTTAAGTTTTTTTTTTGCATTTTGAAGGATTGCAAGTTTCATACTATCTTTAATTAATTTCACGTGTATTGGCCTTTTCTTATCCTTACTGTAGACCCCAATTCTTGTAGCTTGCTTTTATGTCTAAGTTCATACCCAGTCAGTTCAATAATTGTTAATAATTTTCCACTTAACTCGCTTTCATTTTCGTTTTCTTCATCTGCTACACCTTTTATTATAATATTCTTTTTCCTTCTCTCTTTCTAAATTAGTTATTTTTCCTTCTTGCGCTGTTATTTGAGCTTTTAATTATACATTTTCTTCCTTTACTTGTTTCATTTCTAATACTAATGTATCTAATTTTGCATTCATTTAACACGTATTCTCCTCTATTTTTGGAACATTTTCTTAATTCTGTTGAACTCATTCATCCTTAGTTTTGTTTAATTTCGTTTGACTTAATTTTCACCTTGCTTTAACTATTTCACTATTTAAAAATTTATACCTGGCTTATAAATTTTTACCTTATTTAATAAATTATTTTGCAAACGATTTCTTATTGTTTGACTTACCTATCTGCACGTCACACACAGCGTAAAGTGCTATCAGTCCAAGCTAACCTTTCGGAGGCGATAACCCTGACGTTAAATTGATATTTATTTGCCTATTTATCAAGCTATTACCAGACTTTTACTTAATCTAATCAATTCGATTCTTGTAATTGCTACTTTCTTGATTGAATTTGATTTACTATCTAATGTACCTCTTATTAACACTTGCGTGAAAATTTAATTCGTGGACTCACAGTTTGAGTGTATTTACGGAGCGTCATTGTCAAGAACCGTCTTTATACACATTCAATCCGGCATTTTTATTACAATAAAAATTAATGTACATCCCTAAATATTCAATAAATACATCAACTTTTGTCACTATTTTTAAAAATTGATGACATTTGCTTTACGACCGGTGCCAGGAGCGGTCATGTAACGCATATAAACCAATCCCATAAACGACCGCTGGCAGACATTACAATTTAATACGATTTATGTTCCAGCGGTCACATGTGACTGCCGTGGTGCCTAAGGAAAGTCACCTGTTAATTTCTTGCAAATTGACTGTCAAATATATAGAAATCCTGTGTCACAACCAATTTAAATATAAGTGGAAATTTTTATACCTTATTATGGATAAAGTTAGTCCAAATACTTCTTTCTTACTTAATATAGGTGTGCTACTTTAATTCATAATCAATAGAATTAATGAACACCAGGGTAAAATTTGACTACCAAAACTCAAATTAAATTTTATGTATGTAATTGTAACAGACTTATTGTATAACGTTACAGACATATAAGGTAAATGTACCTATTATGGGTCATTTAAGGGTATTTAGTCTAATCACCTGTTGTTATCTACACACCAATTATGAACATACATATTTGTTGTTCCCTTTGTGGACCACCCTATTATAGACCATCAGATATTAGGGTAGTTTAGTATTTAAGTAGCATGTATATACTTAATACTCTCAGTAATAAATTAGGAAAGGTTTGATAATTATTTATTAATGAGTTTTACATATTTGGTGAAAATAAACAGTTCCTTAGGCAAATGACACCAACGTAACACAACAAGCATCAATGTAGCTAATAAAAATTACTTTTCCCTCACTCCTATTTTTTTAGGAAAAATATAAGTGACCTTTCTTTCAATTATTTTAATGTCAGGAGGTGGAAGAACAGTAATAATTTGATTTAAGTTAACCAGAGATTCGTCACCGTCTTGAGCAATAAATATTTTGCGAACACCCATGTCACATAACTTAAATCCCATCACTTTTACTTCTTTCTTCTTTATTAATATTTTGTACACAACAGAGATACACATAATTGATGCATTTCTTTTACCCCAACAAATTGGGTCAGGACAAAGTCTCCTTCTTTAATGTCATCTATTTCTGTAACCATATTATCAGAATCGCTCTCCCACTTTGTTCTTCTTGCCAGTCAGATTCTACAGACTCTTGCATACTATAATGACTATCTTCCGATGACGTTGATTCTGTTGAAACTGACCTGGCTGGTTTCTTTCTCAACTCTTTAGCTTTTTTTCTCTTCTCTTTCCTCCGTTTCCTCTCCTTTTCTGCTTCCTCAAACCTTTTTCTCAGCCTTTTTTCAAAATATTGGAACATTTGTGGAGATGTGAGAACTGGTGGGGTTTTCTCCTTTATTCGTTTCTTCACAGTTTTCAATTCCTTAGGCCAAAAGAGAACTCGCTTGAATGGCGATGGTACTAGCACATTTTTACTTTTGGATGGGCCTTGGATAGTGGAGCTTGTATAGGGACATTGCGCAAAATTTTCTGAAGGTGTATTTTCTTTTGTCATAACTGCTTGTGGGGCTTGGATTTTGTCAGAAGTAACCTGTCTTACTTCTATGTTGGCTTCCTCATCTGGTCCATTATAAAGAGGGTTTTGAACTTCCAATGCTTCGTCCGATGTCGTTACTAGCTGTATTTGGTCTAGTGATTCCTGAAATAGAAGAATAATTTTACATAGTTTAGGGTTTAATATAAGTGACCTAATTTCTACTTACTGGATTGACAGAATCTTCAAGACTAATCTCATTTGTAGTATTATGCCACAATTCATATAGAGATGTCTTCGTTTGGTTCGATCCATCGGTCTGTGGTTGCCTTCAATAACTCCAATTTTTCAGGACCAATTCGCATCTCAAGAATATTAAGGAATGTTCGTAGCTCTGATGACTTGTTGTTACTTGAAACAGCCTTAGGAATGGTTACTGCTTCTATTCCTGGAACCATCACTTTTGCTGGTTGCCAAGGTACCAAACCACAGGCAGTAAAACCATTTCGAATTGTATCAGGCTTAACAATATCCAGTATCTGTTGCAAAACTATTGGAAAGTCATGTTTTTCCACCTGTTTTCCATTATTCTCGATGCGCCATTCTGCGACTTTTTGACGCCAAGATGCCTTTAATGTGTGAAAAAGTAAATGAGTAGCATTGTGTAATAGTGCTACTAGCTCAATCTTCTTTGTTACGCCGAACCGACTTAGTGCTAAAGAAATATGTGAGGTGTGACCGTCAAGAAAAAAGACCACAGGTCTTGGTATATTTTGTTTTGTTAACCAGGGCTCAAATATTTGTCATATATTCAAAGAAGGTTTCTTGGGTCATCCATCCATTTTCTGACCGCCCAATAGCCCAAACAGGTGGCATGACCCTTGCTATGGACAAAGGAATACGCACATATCTGTACACAATCATTGGAGGTGCAAGCTCACCGTTAGAATTAGCTGTGAGCAAAACCGTGAGATTTTGTTTCTCGTCTCCGCCTGCTGCAGTGTAAACTGTTTTACTACCCTTTTCGGCCAGTACTTTTCCCGGTTTAGGGTTCAAGAAAAATGCAGTCTCGTCTGCGTTGAAAACTCTACGTGCATCTGTGAATACTTCCTTCAAATTGTTTTCTTTTATATAGCTTGCAACCTCCTTAAACCACCCATCAATCTGTTGTTGTGTGACACACCGCCTTTCCACAGTTAAGTTCTGGCTGGTCCGTTTGCTTATGCTTGGATGGCGTTGCATAAACCCTTCATGCCATTTTCTTCCGGGCATAGTACCATGTGGAAAACGAACATTAAATTCCTGGGCTAACTTTTCGACACTAAGCATAAAGGTCTCCTTAGACACTGGAAATCCGGCCTTAGCTAAGGATTTTATCCACGTTACAATATGTCTTTCTTGTTCGGAATTAAATTTTGTCGGTGGTCCTGGTTTCATTTTTACATCAACCTGAGTCTTGAATTTTCGCATTAGAGTAACTCTCGGAATGCCATACATTTTAGCTGCAGCTCTATAATGCATTCCACGAGCAACTTCTTGAAGCGTACTTTTTAGTGCTTCATCACTGTATTGGCTTCGCTTTGATTTCTCCATTCTAAAAGTTTAAAAAAAAATGTTCAAAAATTCTGACCCAATAATGGACCATTAAGTGCTCTAATTATGAACCATATGGTACAAAACTGGTTACAACAACTGGATCACTACCAAACCTAGATTAACTTCAATTATATTTTATAAGAGCATAATAAACACAGCTGTTTGATTTAGAACTGCTCGCCCTAATGTGGACCATAGTGTTCATAATTGGTGCATGCAATGATACAGGATACCTATTTTGGACCATGTTTACAAAGTTCAAAAAAACCATGCCACCGTTGCTTTTTGCACATAACAGTAGGAATATTAATAATGTAGATATAGTCGCGGCAAACTCTTTTCCAATGTGGGATAAACGTCAGCGCTTGACATTGTTGCCAAACGTATGAAATTCGACGTCAACATAATACTTAGGTTATATTGTTTACATTTATTTTGAAAATTAGTTTTGATGGAAATACTCGTTCTCAACTAAGTAACAATACTTTTAACAGTTCTTAGATCCTTTTGCGATGATTAAGCAATTGTAACATTTTGAAGTAGTCATGTATAATTTCGAGGATTTATCATCAATTAATATTGGGAATTAAAACGTATGTGGAAAACGTCAAAATTAGAAGTTATGTGTAAACAGAAGAGCTGGCAACATTGTAATTTATTCGGCAGTTCCAACAACCCAACAACGTGTATTTCACTAACATAGATATATCATTTGTAATTATCAGGGTTATTATGGAAGTTGGTATGTTAAGTTTGTCTCTGTCTAACAATTTCACCCCACAACGGAAAAGATTTTGCCGTGACTCTATCACAAAATACTCAGAATCCGAAAAAAATGGGAATAGACATGTGTAAACAAGAATTCAGTGGCACTTACCTGCTAATTTTCAGACAAAATTTGAAATTAAATCAACTTAATGCAGCACCATAAGATATACAAACCACTCACAACACAAAAATGGCGATACTGAAAGCGTCTAACCGGTGTTTCGCGCGCTTAAGGAATGTAAGTGTTGCCAGTGCCAGCTCTGCGAAAGCATAATAAATTGTTGGATTACTTTGTAACTAGGAAATTAATTTGGGTGGTTCATAATTGGTGGATGGACCATAATAGGTACATTTACCTTACATTGAATAAAAATTATGTCGTAGAGCAGAAAATGCTTTTTGATGCATAGAAGATGCGTACTACGTTTCACAAAAATATCTAGGGTCATACCAAAGTTATAAAAAAATTAATTTTTTCTTAAACGTTTAGCACCCTGTAGTTAAGACCTTTTGGACATATTCATAGAGTTTTTTCTCAAAATGGACCCAAAAATAACCTCCCTATATATTAGCATGTTATTAAGCACAATCATAAAAAAGCAAATGGTTATTTAGGTTTACCCGTATTCCTGTAGTGAAAGAATTTGCATGGAAACAGGGCCGATTTTTTATTGGGGCGGGGGTGTTAAGTAGAAGTTATAACGTGGCCGGAGGTGGGTAGGGGTACCCCGAGGTGACGGAGACCTACCCCGGAAATTTTTGAATAATTTGAACTCGAATACACAGTTTTAGCCTTAAACGGTCGACAGTCTGAAGCCAAGGAAATAATATCATTGTCTTCGCTCCAGTTATTTTCATTTTTGGATTTTTTAGGTTGAAGAAAAGATGATAACGTAGATGTCTTTTAGTCATTATTCATTTTATAATGGAACTAAATCAGTCCGTGATGAGTAAATTAGGTAAGAGTTTATGTTACGTTATACTTACAAAAGGAAAATATTGTAAACTAATGTACACTAAACAGTATAGGCACCTATTTAAAGTAAACTTCACAAAATTGAAATCACAAAATTAAACTATCACTAATGGGTTGTCGTTTTTCATGATTGTGGTCTAAATTCATTTCATTTATTCATCTCCAATTACATACAGGCATCAAATGTCCTCGCCACAGCGACACCGACAATTGTGTGAATAAGCTCCTTTAGGAGCATAGACTGCAACTATGGCAAGAAACTAATTTCAGGGGGTGTTTGAACATCCAAAACACCTCCCCTGCATATGGCTTTGCATAGAAATGACAGGTAAAAAACACTTCAAATAGGTGGTGGGTGAATCTAATCAGATTTATATCAATTAAAAACACAAATAATTAATCTTGACATTTGACAAATTTTGTAAAAATTATAATCTCATCTCATAATACGATTAGTACTTTATTACAGTGTATATTTCCCATATAAGTAATATTAAATACATTAGTACGAGAGCATTTTTTTGAATAATTGCACTGATTAAAATTCTATTTTATATGTGTAATGTGTGTGTAGGAAGATGCTTTCATAAATGGTATCTGATCACAAATATATTCAACATTTGATGTGTGTACTGTATTAGTACCCAATATGTGTTAGTAAATGTAGTCTTAACTGCATATGTATGCAGTACAAGTGTGTATCACGTTGTTTTTGAACATACTTATTGCCATATTTATATACAATTCTTGTGTTTTAAACTATGCACTTTTAAATTTTTTTTTCTGATTGTTGTATAATCACATTGTTCACATTTGTATGTAATACGTGAATTGTGTATAGCAAGGTGTCTATTTATATATAATTTAACTTTAGTTGAAAAGTCACATTGGTTACATTTGTAATCATTACTTGGAGTGTGTATTACAAGATGTTTTATTAAATTTCGTTTAGCTTTTGTGGAATAATCACATTGATCACATTTGTAGCCATGGGTTAAACTGTGTTGTGAACGATGTACTACTATACAATGTCTCCAGTTGGTTGAATAATCGCATTGGTCACATTTGTATTTATTACTTTGAACATTATTGGGAGTATGTAAAACACAATGTTTATTTAGATTTCTTTTCATATATGTCGAGTACTCACATTGATTACATTTGTATTCATTGCTTAGAACATGTACAGCATGGTGTTCTTTTAAATCATACTTGACCTTTGCTGAATAGTCACATTCATCACATTTGTACTCAGTTGATGAACTATGCTTTAAACTATGAGCTTTTAAGCAATATTTAGACTTTGTGGAGTAATCACATTGGCCACATTTGTATTCAATATTTGAATTATGTAAAGCACAATGTCTACTTAAATATCGTTTGTGCTTTGTTGAGTAATCACATTTATCACACTTGTATTTCTCACTTAAAATATGTGCAACACAATGCCTATTTAAATAGTATTTTACTTTTGTTGAATAATCACATTGATTACATTTGTATTCACAGCGTGAAGTGTTTGTTAAAACACTATTTTCATCTTCTACATTGGTAGTATTGTGATTTTCAGAGTAAGATTTATTTTGTTCTTTAATAGTTGAGATGTTTTCAAATTCATTGTTAAATTGAATGTGACTGACATCATAATCATTTTCTTCTTTTATAAGATCATTATTAAAGATTAAATTATTCGAATCAATATCATCTTCATATTTGATTAAATCGTTATTTATGACGACATGTTTTTCAGTAAGAATTATATCGACTTTCTCTTCTTCTTGAGGTTCAAGTTTAATGATTTCGTTGTCAATCACTGTGGACATATTTAATGGGTCTGGGTCTTCTCTTGCTTTTATATCATGTAATTCTTTAGTACAATAAACTTTCAAGTTTCAAAGTATTTATTAAAATTATACATTTTTATAAAAAAACTTTATTCACAATGAATTTATAGGTTGTTATTAGTAATTTACACAAACTACTTTTTTTAACGTTTAAACTACTAATTTTTTTTAATTATGATTATTTATATTATTTGAATAAAGGTCAGTTTACAGTTGTCAATTTTTGGGGCATGTAAGAAATATCTGGTGTGGAACAAAACACGACCTTCAAACCTACAAAGTGGCAATTAAACGAAATGAAATAATTTTAATTATAAAAATTAATTTTTAGGAATATTTTCCACATGTATAATTTACTACCAGCAATGCAACTTCGGTAGCATAAAGCCGCGTTTACACCGGAGTTAATAACACGTGTTATACAACAAATGTTAATAACGTCTTACTCTTAATAACCCTATTTCTATAACAAAAAGTGTTATATAACAAAATTTTGTGTTATATAACACGATTTATGTTATCCATGAAGAGTCGGTAAAGATCAAAAGAAGTTAATAACATTTGTTATATAACAATGTTATATGGCCCAAAACCTGTTAATAACATTTGTAATACAATCGGTCAGCCAGCTTCTTCAACCCCAAGTTATACACCAAGACAAACAACTAACAAACGTAAAAAAAATACCATGGTTGATGAGGCCTATTCAGTGATGAAAAATCTTGGCAGTAATTTGAAGAAAAAAGATCACTGCAATGTATTTGGCGAGAATGTTGCTTGCCGATGTCTCCAACTTTCATATTTTTATCCTTTTTCAACAAATGTCTAGGGTAGTGCTATCTATTTTCCCTAAATGTTTCACACGAGTAAGTGTTTTTATCCAGCAACTTTGTAAGTAAATTGAAGGTAGAAAATAAATTATCAAAATAGACGCAGTAGCCATTGTTGTAGTGCTTCCGTATCAAATTTAAAACTGTCTTTTCGCCTAATCTCAATGTTTCCCAATTCCTGTGAATTCTTGTGCTTTCCTACGTAGACCCTTAACCCTTTATGTTCATGGCATATATTCAGTGTTAGAGTCGCGCCCTAGAATTCCCACACTTTAAAGCCCTTTTTATCAAAGGCTTCATTGGCAATATATTGTTATGAGTCCTGACCGACCTCTTAAATTTCACCATACTTTCGTCCTACAGCCATATTTGTCTTTGATGGGCATAAAGTTTAGGATCATTTGAAAATGTATCATTTAAGTGATAGATGAGTGGCCTTAAGCTTATTATGAACCTGAAATCCAAGATCATCCCTAGAAACTAGGCGAATGTTAGATCGTAGGCCATCTTAGGATATTTTAGGATCATACTTTTTTTAATATATCCAGCAGGATTTCTTAACGTTAGATTGTATTTATTATGAACGAGCCCAATAAAGCTTCATTGATGGTACATTTCATGATTAAATCCATAATGATTAATGATTATCTGAAACTTCTTTAGTTTCGGAGAATAGTTAGATTCAGTTCTGTACCGATCTGGAAGTTGTGCATATCTGGTTGGGATTCCATAACTATTTTTATCTAATAATATGTGTCATCGCAGAATGGATTGTAATATCTCCGAGAGGATTGTCTATAAACATTCACTTGCAAACGAGGCGAATGGCAAGTCAACTATTGGTCCGTGTACACTGAACTTTTGAAAAGTATATTATCATCGTTATCGGACTTTATATCTTGTGAACTTCTAATCCATTTACTGAGGAATCGTCTGAATACATCTGTGTTTGAGTTGGAAGTTTGTTGTCATTTCTCTGGATGTAGGATCCGCCACAGAATTCGTCACTATCTTCTTCATACTCAGCATAAATAATAGGTTGGGTTGTGCTTAATAAGGTTAACATAAGCCTGAAGAAATAGATGGTGCGCTCTAAAACATAACCGTTGGGCTGCATAGTGACGTAATACCAAAGTTACCCTTATTGGCGTTATACGAAACTGTTTGGCGCTCGATTATTATTCCATCTTCAGCGTCACTGTCACCATCGTACTCAGATATCTATAGCGTGATCTTCTGAAATTACCATGTAGAACATCATAAGCATGGAATTGTTCTGTTTTGTAGAAAAACATTTTCTGAAAGAGGAAACAGCTTTACTGTGTTACGTTCTGATTATTTCTATTTGCCAATATTATTTAGTTTCGAAAAATAAAGGTTAAACAATAAAGAAGAAGAAAATCCTTAGATGGCGTGAAGGCATGTACCTATAAAATATGCACTAACCATCTAAGTTATTTAATATTTATTATAAAACGAAAGTAACTAGATCTGTTGCAGTTTACGAGTTCATTGTGCACAGTACACCTGCAATACAACCCCATACTTTGCGACTGCCTTCTGGATGATTCATGCAATTATTAAACACTGGTTTCAGTTAATGAGTTGTAGTTTTAAACTTATATAATAAAGCAACTAACTAAGTATTAGTAGTTTTGAGGTAGGATTGAAAGTATTAACGTACTGTGGCGTACCTTAGGCCGGCCTTGAGTCGGTGCCTTGAGCCATGGCCCAAGGTACAAACCTAGATAATAATAAAGATTAATTTTTTATTTACAGATGCCTAGAAGTAAAAGTGGGGTAAAGAGACAGGGGCCTGCTAAAGAGCAAGTTTCAAGTGTTTTTGCTGCCGTTAAAGGTGGAATGAGCCAACGGAACGCCTGTAAGGAGTTCAATGTTTTCAGGGCAACTCTTCAGCGACTTTTAAAACGTAGTTAATAATTATAAGCGGTATGAAAACTGTGCTGTAAAAAAGTGTTTTCTACCGCAGAAGAGACAGTTCTGGTAAAATATCTTATTACATCATCAAAAAATGCGGTCTCGACAGAAATCAGCTCAGAACTTTGGCTTGTTCGTTTGCAAAAGCAAATAACAAGAATATACCACAATTTTGGATAACCAATGAAAAAGCTGGAAAACAGTGGTTTCGAGAATTCATGAGTAGACATAGTAAACTACTAAGTCTTAGAAAACCGGAGGGTACTAGTCTGTCATGGGCCACGAGCTTTAACAAACATAATGTCGGCATTTTTTTTACAAAGCTAAAGGAAATTATTTCTAAATATGGGTTTACTGGCGGATATATATATATATATATATATATATATATATATATATATATATATATATATATATATATATAATTAATATGGACGAAACCGGTAACAGCACTGTGCAAAATACGACTAAGATAATTGCGCCCAAGGGACAAAAACAGGTAGAAGCTGCGACATCTGGAGAAAGGGGATCCAACGTAACTATGATAGCCTGCATCAATGCTCTAGGAAATAGCGTACCACCTATGTTTATATTCGCCAGGGTTAATTTTAAGCAATTTATGCTCAGTGGTACGCCCGCAGACCCAATTGGATTTGCACATATATCTGGGTGGTCAAATTCTGACAAGTTTGTTATATGGTTGCGACATTTCATTAAAAAAGAACAGCCAAGTCTCGACCGTAAAAAATTATTAATACTGGATAATCATGAAAGTCATTGCAGCTTTGAAGCTGTAACAATGGCAAAAAAAAATTGAATAATATTATTGACGTTGCCAGCCCATACAAGTCACAAGCTCCAGCCCCTCGACCGCGCAGTTTTTGGTCCATATAAATAATATTACAATAATGCTTGTGACGAATGGCTTTTAAGCCATCCAGGAATACCAATAACAATATATAATGTCGCAGAATTATCCGGAAAGGCATATCCATTGGCGTTCGCTCCAAAAAATATTCTGTCTGGGTTTAAAGTCTCAGGAATATGGCTTGTTGATCAAAACATTTTTGGTGATGAAGAATTCCTTTGTTCATCAGTCACAGATCGAGAAAATCCTACGGGTTCTACAGTAGATGCAATGCCGCCTTCAAGTCAAGTTCCTACTGGTTCTACAGATAATCCAATGCCATCTATAAGTCTAGTTTCTACTGGTTCTAGAGATAATCAAATGCCGTCTACAAGTAAGAAAAGTTCTGTTCCTTCTGGTCAAAATAATAAAGCACTTACAATGGAATCTAATATATCAGAATTCACAATTCCGGAACAATTACGGCACGATCCAAAAGCAAAGAGTCGTACTAAGAACGTCACTAATCGTAAAAAAACAACAAGTAGGGTTCTGACTGACACCCCGGAGAAAGACGAAATAGAACGACTTTTTAATGAAAAACAAAGAAAAGAAGAGATAGCAAAACGCAAGCAAGCAGTTCGGAACATTACAGCCAAAAAAAGGAAAGCAAAAAAAGTGGAATCATCTGAAGAAGAAGATATCTATGAGACCGATTCAGGCAGTTCAGAAATATAGGATGAGGTGCAAGCATTTGATGGCAATTCTTTAAAACAGGGCGATTATGTGCTAACGAAAATTGTGGGAAAAAATCAACGTATTTCTACGTGGCCGAGATAATAAATAATGGCATTGACGAATTTCAAGTAAAATACTTAAAAAGAATCCTTTCTAAAAACAAATTTGTAAAAGACAGTGAAGAAATATTTGCTATTGGCACAGAAAGTATCGTTTTATCTCTGCCACAGTCTACAGTCGCAGGATAATCAGAAAGGCAAAGAAATATGTTTACGTTTGGCATTGATTTTTCATCGTACAAAGTAGAGTAGATTTTAGTATTTAAAATTCCATGTATTTTCGTGTTATTTTGTATAATAAATGCTGAATTCTATTTTAGGTATTTTCCTTTTTGTCCTTGGCTCAAGGTACATTGCACCTTTTCTGTCCATGGCTCAAGGTACATTGCACGTGGCTCAAGGTACAATAGCATGTTGTACCTTGGGCCACTTTTCACTTTAAAAAATTTTTATAAATTTGTTACAATGAATTTACCTTAATTACTGCTATCATATAATGGAATATACAGTGCTAGTCAAAAGTCCCCTCCCCCCCTTGTATCTTTTGAACGGTTTTACTTATACTAATGAAATTTGGAGGATGAATATAAACGGATATAAGCTTCTCAACTAGTCATGACAAGTGACGTAATAGTCATATATGACGTCACAGGGCCACAGTGACCAATAATTTTAAATAGTACCTTATGGCAAGTGACATCTCGTTCGAAAGGTATTAAAATTACCTATTCACTAATACTAATTGTGTTAGGGTTTAGGTTGATTTTGATAAATACTAAAATTATAGTTTGGCATTTAATTAATCAAGATTCAAGGACCAATTCTTATAGTAAATGTTGGAAATGTGCTCCACTTAATTCCTGACAGTAATGCATCCTATTGCTAAACTCTTGTTGTACTAGTTCAAATGTGTCTGCGGAAATTTCTCTACATTCTTCAACAATTCTTTGTTTCAAAATGTGCATACTGCCAGGTGCTGTAGCGTAAACCTTAGATTTTAAGTACCCCCACAGAAAAAAATCTAATGGTGTCAGGTCTGGTGACCGAGCTGGCCATTCTATCGGACCTCGTCGTCCAATCCATCTGCCACGATATTCTTCATCCAAGTAACGTCTTACTGCACCATAATAGTGTGCAGGAGCACCATCTTGTTGGAACGTTACTTCCAAGTTGCCGAATTCATCTAGATTATCTTTCAAAATTTCAAGAATTAACGGTTCAATTGCGTATTGTAACATCTCCAGATACACTTCACCGGTTAAGTTAGCATTGAGAAAAACAGGTCCAACTACGTGGTTTCCCAAAATACCTGCCCAAACATTTAACTTTTTCTGGAAATTGAGTTTTTTCACGAAAGATTTGAGGATTTGTGTCACTCCAATATCTTATATTTTGTGTGTTAACGTTTCCATTGAGGAAGAAAGTACTTTCGTCACTAAAACAAGTTAATTTTATGTAGTCTGGGTGTTGGATAATTTGATTGCACATATTTTCACAGAATTCTAATCTTCGGTCGGGGTCATCATCTGAAAGTTTGTGCACCATTTTTAATTTGTATGGATGAAATTTGTTTTTAGCCAACACCCTATGTACTGTCCTTTGACTGACTTCACAGATAGACGCAACTTGGGCTGTAGAAGAAGTAGGATGTACTACCATTTCTGCAATTATGTCGATTTTTTTGTCATCACTAATTATTGGTCGACCAGATCGTTTGCATCTTGAACACTACCGGTTGCTTCAAACTTCTGAAGAAGTTCCCTCAAATAAGTCCTCGATGTAGGGTGATCGGGGCAACTCTCATTAAAAAGACGTTCCGCTGCATGGAAATTGTTTCTACATTCACCAATTATGAAGATAGCTGCTACTTTGTCGGCTACCGTACGTACCATTTTATCTATGTATGCATTTTGTAAGCAATCAAAAATACATGGCATCAGGGTACAGGACCCTCCCCTACATACTACTAGACAAATAGAAACGTATAAGTAAGGTGCATTTTTCTAATACAGCTTTTTTAGCAACAACATATACAGGGTGATTCGCGAGGAAGTGGCAATATTTTACAGATATGTCGAGCAAGGCCAAACTAGTAAAATAAACTCATATGTTTAAGTCCGATTTTCATTTGTTTCAGGGATAATTGACTTTTTCTTAAAATGTCAAATCTCATCAATTTTTTGCCTATTACGAAGTACGTTGATGTATTGACCTTATGCACGTAATTCTGAGAGCGAAATCCAGAAAGGAAACTTTTAAAATAATTATTGCCCTTTTAGTAACTTTAAATTTGGCGGCTAATAAATTCTCACCAAGAACGTTCTCACTATCGCCAATATTTGCAAAATTCCCAGCAGGGTATTTATTTTTAAGAGTTGGCTTTCTGGATTATGCAACCAGAACTTATGTGTAATTAGGTGAAAGTAGGCAACTGAAATGAAAACTGACAGTTAGTTGTTAAAGTGACAGTTGTTCAACATTAGTATTATGAAGTTGTAAAAATGCCCCACAAATTTAGTCATAAAGAATATGCCGATATGATATTTGTTTATGGGTTCTGTAATGGTAGTAATCTCGTGCAGTGGAGGAGTATCGACGTCGTTTTCCGAATCGAAGAGTTCCTAACAAGCGAGTATTTCAAACTGTTTTTACACATGCTGGCGAAACTGGGACATTTCCAAGTGCAAGAATTGTTTCTGAAAGAGAACACGGAATCGCTGTTGGACTTGAAGAAGATATTCTGGATGTGGTAGACGAAAATCCAGAGATAAGTAAAAGGCGCATCGCAATCCAATTTGAAATACCACAAACAATGGCTTGGAAAACACTTAAGCAACAAGGTTTGAACGCTTATCATTTGCAAAAAGTACAAGGCTACAATTTTGTCATTGGATTCGGGAAAACAGAAGATTGTGTAAAGACATTTTGTGGTCGGATGAAGCTCAATTTACGCGAGATGGAATTAACAACTGCCACAATAATCATCGATGGTCGGACGAAAATCCCCATGCTACGATAGAACACAATTTCCAACATCGATTTAGCATTAACGTTTGGTGCGGTATTCTAAATGATCAATTAATCGGTCCTTTCGTATTAGATGCGCGCCTTACTGGACAAGGATATTTACGTTTTTTAGAAGACCATTTAGAAGAAATATTGGACGAAGCACCTTTAAATATTCGACAACGAATTATCTTCCAACATGATGGAGCGCCTCCTCACTATTCAAATAATGTACGAAATTTTCTGAATACCACTTTCGGCGATCTTTGGATTGGCAGAGGCGGTCCGCTTCCTTGGCCACCGAGATCACCGGATCTCACTCCCCTCGATTTTTGCCTTTGGGGATGGATGAAGTCGTTAGTTTATGCTACCAAAGTGGAAACGAGGGAAGCGTTACTAGATCGCATTCTTAATGCAGCAGCTATCATTAGAGCGAACAATCGTTCATTGAAACTCGCTACTAGTGTAGTTTATAAACCCGAAAATAAGTGTATCCAAGTGGGCGGTGGTGTTTTCGAAAATTTTTCGTAAATTAATGCTTCGAACATTTTTCGTAAATTAATGCTATTTTGTTTATTTTTGTAATTGATTTTGTAATAAATTTTTGTTTGCTTTTTAAATATCTCTGAAACAAATGAAAATCGGACTTGAACATATGTTTATTTTACTTATTTTGGCTTCCTCGACATATTTTTAAAATATTGCCACTTCCTCGCGAATCACCCTGTATAATGACTTACCTTTCAGAAATTTCAAAACTTGTAAACGTATATATTTTATACACGGACACTAATAACAAATGACCGGTAAAAATGGACATGTAATGTGCTCCGATATTTGGAGAATACTAATACAGTACGTATGCAGTCCTACAGTCATAAACTTCCAGAAAAAGTTCACAACAAACTTTACGCGCCAATTTTTGTAACGAAATCCAGGTATTTGGCACGCTGTGGTTAGTTAACTGACCACTTGACGCTAATATCGCATTAAATAAAAGATGTAGAGTATTATAGCACAGTATATTTATTATTATACTGTGATTATAGTCTCCAGATACGTGCATGAATATGTTGTTTTGATTCGTAGGTATCATAATCCGCTGATATTGCAATTCTAATAACGTAAAACCTAGTCCTTATTGACGTGGTTACTATACTGACCACAGCGACTTAAAGGGTTAATTCAAAAAAAATTTATTACTGTGAAAACGGTATACACCCATTTTGAGTCTTTTCACACAAAATTAAAAACCCTAAGAACCGACTTTAAGGAATAAGGAAAGTTATAGGTTATGTTTTTTGTTATTGTTAACAAAACATGAAGTTGAACACGAGCGGATACACAACCGGTGGACGCGACTTCAGTGACATCTACCGCTCAAAGGTAGTAGTCTGTATGTGTGGCGTGTAATTTTAAATTTTGCACGAGGCGTCATTCGAACTCTTAAATGGAGACAGAGATTATATGATATTCGCTGTGTCAATAGCATTTTCAATATGAGGCCTCTTCTTGGTTCTGCACGTAAAGTGCAGTAGTTTGCAGTGGCTGTTAACAGTTCAGATTTATTTCTGATAGTATAAATTGATTTCTATTTAATGAAAGATATAAAACATTTGATTTATACAAATATTTTTAAAATACTCTTTTAATGAGACCAGTAAACTTTCTTAAATAACTGGGGTATTATATAGGAATTTAATTCAAGGATTATTTCCATTATAATCAAAGCCGGATTATTCATTCTGTGAAATGCTTATAGAACACAAAATATTGGTTATCTTTCTTGGAAGATAGAACCAGTAATAAAACTTAATCAGATTAACGAAAAAATTTGTTACCATCCATATTCCAATATTCATCTCGATATTCAGTGATAGATAGATAACATTTGATTCATACAAATATTCTATGCAAACCGAATCATACCTGTTTCATGTACTCTTTTTAATGAGACGAGAAAACTTTCTGAAATAAACAGTGTGATATAAATTGAATTTGAGCATTATTTCCATTACAATTGACTGGATATGGATACAGAACACAATATACTGATCTTGTTTTTTGAATGATAGAACCAATTAAGAATAAAAAAGGATTTATTTTCACCCACATTCTAAGATTTAAACAGTTGAAATTATTACTAAGAGGGCAATATATAACACTCGATTACTAAGTATAAAACAATAACCAACAGTATGTACAGATATAGGCTTTGTTAATTTATAAATATGTTTTTCTTGCTATACGAATGATCTGTAAAATCATGTCTAAGAATTTTGTGCTTCAGCATCCTTCTTTCTTCCGTACTTGGTTTTTTTTATCACTCTTGACTCATTGTTCACAGAACGTTTCTTCTTAGTGGATGTGAATCTAATTTGTAGGGTTATCTTTTTATTTGAAGGTTCCTTCAATCCTTCCTCCTTCTGGGTATAACTTGTAGAGCCATTGTTGCAAAGGCTTATTGCAGAAACAAGTTGTTTCTCGATTTTTAATAATGAATCATAGTCTGTACCTGTGTTTACTCTCCCACATAGAAAACTAATTTTTTCTTGAATTCTACTGACGATTCCTTCGTCTGATTGAATCTGTCTTGTTTCAAACAAAGATAGATCATTTGTTTTGATTTCAACAGAAGTGTCAATTGTAGTAGTGATATTATCACTACCCACAAAGTTTTTTTCTTGGCAGTAGTTTGCTACATCATGAATATGTTTACAGATGACAAATTTTTGAAATACTTAAGGCATGAACATGAATAAATATGGATACATACATTGCAATTTTTACACTGGAGTTGACAATTTTTAATTCCACAATTTTCTAATTATTTTTTGACAATATAAAATATCTGATTATCTTCTTTAGAATTTAGTTGCTATGTATGATCATCAATAACGACAACATTAGTTTGATTAAGATTCAGTGATTGCACATGGTTCTTCTCAAGTCGTTTAACTTTTTTTCCTTCTAAGTAAATGTATTTTATGATTTTGTGGAATGCTTCCATGTACATATTGGTATTGATGCCTAAGCCATATCTATGACATCGAGCCCAAGACTCGACTCTATTAGCATAGAAATTATTGAAATAAATACCAAATTTCTTCGGTGCCTCTACACTCAGAAGGTCATTTACTGTATTAGTCAGCAAATGTCGGAACTCTTCTACGTTATCACAATCCATAATCATTCGCAAACATTTATATACATTTGCCTTTACTTTATGACTTCCTTCAACTTTTTTCAGGTTTTTCCTCCAGTTCTGATCCACACGCCAAGAGCATAAGAGTCTATGTAGTGGAATACTCATTTCTTGAGACCATGCTTTGAAAAAAAACAGGGTCATCATCCTACATAAATACTTTAGGAAGTCTTGTTCCAACCATAGATTTTATAGCCTTGAAAAAAAGTTTACACAAATCAGTGCCCATTCTATTTGAAAACATGTAAGCAGCAGGCACTCCTTCTCCATATTCATCAACTACAAGTAGGGTTGTTAGTAGAAAATCATAATTGTTTGCACCATGTGTCGAATCAATGCTTATAATATTTTTTCCATATTGAATAAGTAATTCTTTTTGGAATGGTATCATCAGAATAAGAACAAAGTCATCATTTCTGATGAGAGGATCTTTTGCTTCAACTGGTTGGAATTTATAGTAAACAGGAGAGTCTTTACCTAATTTATCCATGTTATCTATCCAAATAGAAACACTTATAGCATCATTTTTATGGAGATGCAGTGACTCATGGAGTGAAAATTCATTCTTTATATTCTGTAAATCTTTTCTGTGTAATAAAAGTATGCGTTGGAGATCTTCATTTCCTGCATCTCTGACATCATCTAGAATCTTGTTGAATTATATCCCCATAGATAATGCAATAGAAAATAAGTTATTTTACATTCACATATTAATATAATATGAATTTGTTTACTTTCAAATGTGTTAGTGAAAAATACATCCATGGAAACGATTTACCTGCAATATGTGCTCTTTCATCTTTAGTAAGATTCACATGTCGAAGAGAGTCACAATGAGTATGTGGGATCCAAATTGTAACTTTGAAAAAGTTGTCTTCATGATTCCCAATTAACTTTATTGCAGAAGGACAGCAAGAATTCATTCTTGATGAACCTTGACTTTTTAGTCTCCTTTTTCTATCCTTTTCAGGAACAAGATTAGCATATCCTGATCGGTGACAAACAAAGTACTGAACTTTGTGTGATTTCGTCACACGTTTGTCTTTTTTGATGTAAGAGCAATTATACTCCTTCTCCGTGATAGCTTTCCAGGTCTGAAACCCTTAAGGAAAAATTGAGTAAGATTTGAATTTTAATTATCAATAACAATACCTACCTTCAAAACTCTTGAACTCTAGTGTTTTTTCATATATATTGAGATGATTAGAAATTACACGGTACATAGTTAAGTAAATCACATCGTATAAGAAATTTCAGTAATTAGTACAAATGGTACATTTCGATATAAATTATTAGGTAGGGACGGTTAATTAACATTGAGATGGACCTAAATTTATATAATTCATAACAATATGTTAATATAACGATAAACGACAACATATTACACATGAGTATAGGGTACGATAGGTGTCGTAATGCAGTAATTCAATTTTCTTATTAGTTAGTAGGTTTATTTAAGTATAATTTTCCCTAAAGACATGAATTACAGGCTGTAGATAACAAACGTGATGTTAAAACTAGCATTAGGCAGATATCAATATCACAACTACAGTGTACGCAGACAAGATATGTGAAAACGTTCGTGTTAGTGCGAACACGTAAAATAAGTGCTAAAACTAAAGAAAAATAGAATAAATACATTTGTTATTAACAATGAGACATGGATGGTCCACCAGTTCTAGAGTTATTGTGAATAATTAACATTTACAGACTTAAATTAGTGATATTTAACAATTCTACACAAGTCTTATAAGAACTTATAAAATTCCAAAAGTGTGAAAATAAATTAATATAAGACATAAACAATAAGGATATACACTTTCACAAACATTTAAAGTGCCTAAGAATGTAAAATTTAACATTTAAAAATTACTATATTGATTTAAGCTTATGTTATTTCCTCTCATAAAAATTATATAAAAGTGTTATAGAATGGGACCAATTGGCCTAAATAAATTATAAGAGGTAAAAATAATAGACTAGCCTCAATTTCGAGTCACAAATCACTATATTAGTGACAATTTTACCGAAATTAGTTTTTAAGGGTATATGGAAATTTCAGATAACTTTCCTTTCAAATTGGCCGTAGGCATTTTAATGATTGTAGTAGCATATCATATTCATGTGGAAATCAATTCCAGGCCTGAAAAGTGCATAAAATTAGTATCAAATCAAGAAATCAATGTAAAAATTAACATGTTTAATAACTGGAGCAAGTAGTTCGTGTAAGGACTTATTTTATTCGAAAATTTGTGTAGATTCCAAAAATGTTGTTAGTTTTAAGATAGATTATGGGGTTCAATAGTTATAAGCTTTTGAAGAAAAATTTAAAATTAAGAAAATTGTTAGCCAATCAGAATTAAGGAAATATTTGAAATAGTTGTTGATAACAAAAGATGAATTTGGTTTCTAGCCAGTGCATATAAATAGAAGTGCTGGAAGATTAGAGGCTCTCTCTGTTTTCTGTGTTCCAACACCTTGCATAAACAAGATGTTGCCAAATTTTTTGCTCGTAAATATTTTAAATAAAATAATGTCACTTCAATAAAAGTTAAGTGCGGTTTTAGTATCGGCAGTTGAAAACAAGTGATATTCATTTGTCGCTAAATAAAGGTAAAGTTAGTTTACCTCTAAATACATTCTGTTGTTATCGACAGCTACGAGTGAAAATATTTTCCGGAGATTCGATATTGTGTTTAAGTTTGTTGTCTTTTGAGATTGATTTTGTTAATTGTTTTCGTTTTGCTGTTATTATATATTTTATTATTGGAAGCGTGTTTAATTTAAATAACCTCCAAACTAATGGTGCATTTCAAAAATTATTTTGAAACAACAATTAATAAATTGTGATGATCCTGAAAATAAAGAATCGTCATATAAGAAGAAATATCAGTGAAACTTACCTAAAGGAATAAGCGGTATCTCAGAAGCAGATCTGGATATCAAAGGAGCTGTTTTCAGCGGTCAACTCCAGCATCGTAAAGAAGACAAAGAGGCCATTTTGAGTGAGTGTACCAATTTTATTTACGTAATTGTTGACATTGATATATTTACTTGTATGTTAATTATGTCCATATTTTGTATTAAACATGATGTGCGACAACTTGTATTCATGTCCAAAGGGAACATTAATTGATCTAAAAATAAATGGTTATTATAGTATTTAATAAATTCAGGCATAATTATACTTACGTGTAACAGATGTGGTTTCATTGTACAGTCATTGAAAGGTCATATGAATGCGTACCTATAGCGCATGCTCAGATATTATACATTTGAAGATTTTTTGTGTACAGGAGTTGCATGCATATATATATATATATATATATATATATATATATATATATATATATATATCGATGCAATTTAAAATTATATTTCGATAACTTCAAACGAATTGAGAATAATAAAATATAAATTGAAACAACTCAATGTAAATTAATCACATTACCCATAAATATAAAATTAAAAATTTACATAATAAAACGACAAGCTAATAATTTCATTGCCCACATAGTTTTAAAGTATCTTCTAAATTTGATCCCTATCCCCTGTGAAGAGTCTTAATATGCGACTGTTAAGCTAGTTAGGCATTACAAGTTAATTCAAAGCAGAATAAAGTATATTTGTATTATATAATATATATATATATATATATATATATATACACGTTTTGTGAACAAGTAGAGATCCTGAAATATTGTGGGCAACCTGAGATCTACTTGAAAGAATTGGTATTTTGGAATAATAATTTTAAGATAATCTTATAGGTACATTCTTGTCAAAGGCTTCAAGAGAGGGGTAGCAAATGTTACTATTTTGCATATACATGTAATATATCATACAAGAAGAGATCATTCAATATATACTCCAAGAACTTGACAAGTTGAGATCGTTTCGGGTATATATTTATATATTTAGTACAAGCGAGATCCGACAGGGTTGTCAAACCTCTTTTGATAAATCTTCACTTCCGTTATAAATCTAAAAATTCAGAAAGCACACTCGCTGGGAATCAAAGATATAGTATTGGGATATTTTACTAAAATAGGAACAAAATTGCAGTAACTTTAAAATAGTGTTACTAACTGTTGAATAAATATTAGAATTACTTATTTCAATTACCAAAACGTGTAAGAAAAATTAATGTTTCTATTGATTTAAAGATAAGTAGTACAGTAATTATAAAGACTTTGGTTTCAGGTTTTTCTAAGAAATTCAAATCTTATTTCAAACTTTCATGTAAACGTTTTAATAAACAATTGTAGTGCATTTTCCAAACAAAGTCCATACAAGAACATATCAAAGGGATTCAGATACCAGCTTACAATATTTTTGCTAACAAAATGCAGACAATATGAAGAGATATTTTTAAGTTTTCGTTTAAAATTAAGATACTAGTGATTTAATTGCATAATACTAAAAGTATAAACAATTTTTGTAATTATAAGGCTATAAACAATTACTTTTTGTATTTATTGCAAAACTCACAAGATACTGAATATTTGGAATTGTCCCAAGTTTTTGGTAAGTGTTCTTTTAAAGAACTAGTTTTGTTTCTAGACTGGCTTTAAGTCAGTCTAGAAACAGAAATTGTAAAACTATATTTCTCAAAGAATGTTAACAAAGTTACTAGAAAGTACAAAAAGGCACTGATAAAGTGATCGAATTTTAAAATTGTCAACATATAAACGATGCTTCCGACACTGATACAAATGAACATCGTTAGAAGTCATTCAAAAAGTTGTGTGTTAATAAATTTTAAAATCGCATGTGTAAAATTTTAGTGTCAGCTAGTCCGGTTAATAATAATGAATTAAACAAACAAAATGATTTATTAGAACAGAATCTTACGATACAATATAAAGTTTTTTCACTGTTTTTAGGAGTAACAAAAGTTTTTACTTTCCGTATAATAATAAATTTTTAATATTTCTAAATATATTTTGAAACTTACCAAATTATTTTCTAGCAAAAATTTTAATTATAATTATTATCTTAACGATTATTTTGTACATGTTGTATACAAAGACTTTAATTTGTATCCAAGTTTTATCATGAAATAACGGAAAATTTTTTTCTTTCAATTGTAAACATTTATCTTTTTGGGCGTAACTTTATCTTGAATATTTTTTTCAAAAGTTTAGCATTAAATTCTTCTGTTCCACATTCCATGATCCTCGACATCTTATTTTTTACCTTCTTAAACTAGGGTTAAACATTATTATTGGAAATTAGATCATCTTCAACAGGATTCTGATTTTCCTTCTCGAATTCATTTGAATCTAAAAAATCACATACATGTACTGATATAATTAAATTTATTTTATCACAATAGTAAAAAAATTACATAAAATTGAAGTTTGTATGTGACTTTTGTAATTAATATATACATTTTCAAAGATTACATATAATAATGAAAGTTATTTACTGAAATTAATACCACTTAATGGTATTCCACCAGTAGGAAGCCAGATCTGATCGGAAGTACTTCACTTAATTTGTAATTTTACTTTTAATCATTATTTTCAAAAATGTATAGCTTTCCAACAAAGTGAAAATTTAATCAAGAAGTTGCTAAAACTGTAGCAATGAATTAAGACTCAGAGACGCACATTACTGTCATTGTTGCAGTACGCTCTTATTATTATTCATTATTACTGTTAACAACTACTGCTAACCAAACTGCAAAACTGTCCTTTAACATGAATTATATAAACTTCCAGTCAACTTTCAAACCCTTTACGAGCTTATCATATACACATTTCAAATTTATAACCTTACTTGTTACATACCATATGTAAATTTCGCGCCACTCTAGTATTGCGCCATTCTTTGTAATAAAACCAAGGATCTTCATTATGTACATCTTTTGAAATTCGTAATCTTCAACTAAAATAGAATTTATTAACACATAACACAAACATTGTCATCCAAAGATTCCACTGCTTTTATTATTTTAAATAAAATAATACATACCAGTAAGTTTTTCAATCTTTGGAACTTGCAAAGCTAACTTTAGCAACTTCTTTCCTCGAGACATGTTTATCAAACATAAAATAACATTTATGTCGTTATCTGCGAAAGTTTAGATGCGACGTTGTCAGTTTTACTAGATCTCGCGTTAACCGTATTTCTCTTAATCCGAACTAAGAACATATAGCGCCTCTTTCGTTAGTTGTTGGAATTATCAGCGTATAAAAATTCACAAAAAGTCAAGTGGAGATCCAATCTAAAATTTAAATTTAGACTTCTCCCATGTTACTAACGTCATCAAAATGATATACTCATAAAACAAGGTGAGATCCGAATTCAGATCTCAACTTGCAAAACGGATCTCAACTTATATACTATTTATAACTAAATGATCTCAACTTGTCGCTATATATATATATATATATATATATATATATATATATATATATATATATATATATATATATATATATATCCATTTTATGAACATATACCAAATGGCCTAATAGGTCCATATTCCAAGTCACAAAAAGAACACTTCAATTTTTTATGAGAAATCACTGCTGGTTCAGTTTTATGAATATTTCTTTGATGAGTATATAAATGTTTTTTCCATTTTAACTGTTTATCGCAGAATTCGCATAAGAGTGCTCCCACCAATCACATTCTAAAGCTAACTTTACGCCAATTTTATACTTGTTTTGTGTTTTATTTCTGCTTTCATTTATAAAAGATATTTGTCAAAGGGAACATTAATTGATCTAAAAATAAATGGTTATTATAGTATTTAATAAATTCAGGCATAATTATACTTACGTGTAACAGATGTGGTTTCATTGTACTGTCATTGAAAGGTCATATGAATGCGGCCTATAGCGCATGCTCAGATATTATACATTTGAAGATTTTTTGTGTACAGGAGTTGCATATATATATATATATATATATATATATATATATATATATATATATATATTCGATGCAATTTAAAATTATATTTCGATAACTTCAAACGAATTGAGAATAATAAAATATAAATTGAAACAACTCAATGTAAATTAATCACATTACCCATAAATATAAAATTAAAAATTTACATAATAAAACGACAAGCTAATAATTTCATTGCCCACATAGTTTTAAAGTATCTTCTAAATTTGATCCCTATCCCTGTGAAGAGTCTTAAAATGCGACTGTTAAGCTAGCTAGGCATTACAAGTTAATTCAAAGTAGAATAAAGTATATTTGTATTATATAATATATATATATATATATATATATATACACGTTTTGTGAACAAGTAGAGATCCTGAAATATTGTGGGCAACCTGAGATCTACTTGAAAGAATTGGTATTTTGGAATAATAATTTTAAGATAATCTTATAGGTACATTCTTGTCAAAGGCTTCAAGAGAGGGGTAGCAAATGTTACTATTTTGCATATACATGTAATATATCATACAAGAAGAGATCATTCAATATATACTCCAAGAACTTGACAAGTTGAGATCGTTTCGGGTATATATTTATATATTTAGTACAAGCGAGATCCGACAGGGTTGTCAAACCTCTTTTGATAAATCTTCACTTCCGTTATAAATCTAAAAATTCAGAAAGCACACTGCTGGAAATCAAAGATATAGTATTGGGATATTTTACTAAAATAGGAACAAAATTGCAGTAACTTTAAAATAGTGTTACTAACTGTTGAATAAATATTAGAATTACTTATTTCAATTACCAAAACGTGTAAGAAAAATTAATGTTTCTATTGATTTAAAGATAAGTAGTACAGTAATTATAAAGACTTTGGTTTCAGGTTTTCTAAGAAATTCAAATCTTATTTCAAACTTTCATGTAAACGTTTTAATAAACAATTGTAGTGCATTTTCCAAACAAAGTCCATACAAGAACATATCAAAGGGATTCAGATACCAGCTTACAATATTTTTGCTAACAAAATGCAGACAATACGAAGAGATATTTTTAAGTTTTCGTTTAAAATTAAGATACTAGTGATTTAATTGCATAATACTAAAAAGTATAAACAATTTTTGTAATTATAAGGCTATAAACAATTACTTTTTGTATTTATTGCAAAACTCACAAGATACTGAATATTTGGAATTGTCCCAAGTTTTTGGTAAGTGTTCTTTTAAAGAACTAGTTTTGTTTCTAGACTGGCTTTAAGTCAGTCTAGAAACAGAAATTAAAACTATATTTCTCAAAGAATGTTAACAAAGTTACTAGAAAGTACAAAAAGGCACTGATAAAGTGATCGAATTTTAAAATTGTCAACATATAAACGATGCTTCCGACACTGATACAAATGAACATCGTTAGAAGTCATTCAAAAAGTTGTGTGTTAATAAATTTTAAAATCGCATGTGTAAAATTTTAGTGTCAGCTAGTCCGGTTAATAATAATGAATTAAACAAACAAAATGATTTATTAGAACAGAATCTTACGATACAATATAAAGTTTTTTCACTGTTTTTAGGAGTAACAAAAGTTTTTACTTTCCGTATAATAATAAATTTTAATATTTCTAAATATATTTTGAAACTTACCAAATTATTTTCTAGCAAAAATTTTAATTATAATTATTATCTTAACGATTATTTTGTACATGTTGTATACAAAGACTTTAATTTGTATCCAAGTTTTATCATGAAATAACGGAAAATTTTTTTCTTTCAATTGTAAACATTTATCTTTTTGGGCGTAACTTTATCTTGAATATTTTTTTCAAAAGTTTAGCATTAAATTCTTCTGTTCCACATTCCATGATCCTCGACATCTTATTTTTTACCTTCTTAAACTAGGGTTAAACATTATTATTGGAAATTAGATCATCTTCAACAGGATTCTGATTTTCCTTCTCGAATTCATTTGAATCTAAAAAATCACATACATGTACTGATATAATTAAATTTATTTTATCACAATAGTAAAAAAATTACATAAAATTGAAGTTTGTATGTGACTTTTGTAATTATATATACATTTTCAAAGATTACATATAATAATGAAAGTTATTTACTGAAATTAATACCACTTAATGGTATTCCACCAGTAGGAAGCCAGATCTGATCGGAAGTACTTCACTTAATTTGTAATTTTACTTTTAATCATTATTTTCAAAAAATGTATAGCTTTCCAACAAAGTGAAAATTTAATCAAGAAGTTGCTAAAACTGTAGCAATGAATTAAGACTCCAGAGACGCACATTACTGTCATTGTTGCAGTACGCTCTTATTATTATTCATTATTACTGTTAACAACTACTGCTAACCAAACTGCAAAACTGTCCTTTAACATGAATTATATAAACTTCCAGTCAACTTTCAAACCCTTTACGAGCTTATCATATACACACATTTCAAATTTATAACCTTACTTGTTACATACCATATGTAAATTTCGCGCCACTCTAGTATTGCGCCATTCTTTGTAATAAAACCAAGGATCTTCATTATGTACATCTTTTTGAAATTCGTAATCTTCAACTAAAATAGAATTTATTAACACATAACACAAACATTGTCATCCAAAGATTCCACTGCTTTTTATTATTTTAAATAAAATAATACATACCAGTAAGTTTTTCAATCTTTGGAACTTGCAAAGCTAACTTTAGCAACTTCTTTCCTCGAGACATGTTTATCAAACATAAAATAACATTTATGTCGTTATCTGCGAAAGTTTAGATGCGACGTTGTCAGTTTACTAGATCTCGCGTTAACCGTATTTCTCTTAATCCGAACTAAGAACATATAGCGCCTCTTTCGTTAGTTGTTGGAATTATCAGCGTATAAAAATTCACAAAAAGTCAAGTGGAGATCCAATCTAAAATTTAAATTTAGACTTCTCCCATGTTACTAACGTCATCAAAAATGATATACTATAAAAACAAGGTGAGATCCGAATTCAGATCTCAACTTGCAAAACGGATCTCAACTTATATACTATTTATAACTAAATGATCTCAACTTGTCGCTATATATATATATATATATATATATATATATATATATATATATATATATATATATATATATATATATATATCCATTTATGAACATATACCAAATGGCCTAATAGGTCCATATTCCAAGTCACAAAAAGAACACTTCAATTTTTTATGAGAAATCACTGCTGGTTCAGTTTTATGAATATTTCTTTGATGAGTATATAAATGTTTTTTCCATTTTAACTGTTTATCGCAGAATTCGCATAAGAGTGCTCCCACCAATCACATTCTAAAGCTAACTTTACGCCAATTTTATACTTGTTTTGTGTTTTATTTCTGCTTTCATTTATAAAAGATATTTGTGTATAGTGTAGGGTTCGGGTAATTAATTTTGATAGCACTGCAAAATGTCCACTTGCAAAGTTACTTATTTGTGTGAAATTTGTGGGATTACTTTTCAATAAAAAAAAAGTAACTTTCGTAAACATTTAAACAATTTTCATAATGTGATAAATGAATGTGAATCGATTATGAAGTGTTTACAACCTTCATGTGTATTCCAAAGTTTAACTTTGAAGGGGCTGCGAGACCATTTCATGGATAAACATAAACAAGTTCAAAAAGTTGAACATTTAAAGTTTGATACTGTCCAAGGTTGGTAAATTTAGGGTTTTGTGAAATTATATGGGATGATAATAAAATATATTTTTTAGATTTACAAATGTGGAAGGATTGTGTGGAATTCAGTAGTTCATTTCAATGGGTTAAACATGGTGGAAGTTCGGGCAATGGCACTACAAATTTAACTGTTTATTATTGTAACCTAAGCGGGAAAAAATCTCTAATTGATGATAAGAAACGGATAAGGTCCTTAAAGTCACAGGGATCGAATAAAGTGAATGCAAGTCGTACATCTAGTATTGTTGTAACAGAACATAATAACGCCATTGAAGTTACTTTTTTTAAATCACATTATGGACACATGTTTCGTTAGATCAAAACCATAAATGCTTAATTGCATCTCAATTATTACAGAGTAATAAGTTACAAAACATGAGTTAAATTATTAAATCAAGATTTGTTTTATCCAAATACTAAATAAAATTAGAGAAAACATTGATGGCAATTTTGAAAGGGTTCATTTAGTAACTAAAAAGAACACTAATAATATTACTAAGTCTTTTAATATTCACCATGAAGCTGTGAAAGACAAAAATGATGCAGTTAGTGTGAAACTGTGGGTAAATGAACAACTGGTAAACCAAGAAGGTTGTGTAATTTTGTATAAAGAACAATATAGCAATAGTAATTTCATTGGTATTAACGATAATGATTTTATGCTTGGTATAATGACAGTTGCACAAGCGAATCTATTTAAAAAATTTGGAAATGGTAGTACCATATGTATGGATGCCACGCATGGAACAAACCCATATGATTTTAATTTGATAACAGTTTTAACAATTGACGATTTTGGTGAAGGGTTGCCTCTTGCTTTCTTTTTCACCAATCGAGAAGACTATATTGTTATTAAACACTTCATAAATTCAGTAAAAGAAGTTGTTGGTGGAATATTGGCATCTGTTTTTATGAGTGACGATGCTGAGCAGTACTTTTCAGCATGGAGTTCAGTAATGCCATGTAATGAAATAAAAAAGCTTTTGTGTATTTGGCATGTTGATAGAGCATGGCGTAATAAAATTAATTTAATTAAGAATAAAGGAAAACAAAGCGAGGTAGGTGATGAAAGTGTTTTTAATGTTTATATTCCAGTTTTGTTTTTCATAGATATACAAAATACTGTGTATTCTTCGCCAGGAACCACATTGTGAAAAATTGGAAGAATTATCATCCTCATTTATGGCATTACTAAATTCTGAAGCATCCTTTTGAACTTTAAGAATTACATTACAAAATACATGCAAAGGGCTCCATTTTGGGCTACATGTTTTAGAGTAGGATGTGGTATCAATACAAATATGCATTTGGAGTCCATGCATAAAGTATTAAAATATATTTACTTGAAAGGGACTGTATGTAGGCGTTTAGATAAAACAATTAGTATTTTACTGAAATATGTTCGTGATAAGCAGTTTTCAAGAGTAATTAAACTAATCAAGGGCAAACATTCTGGTAAGATGGCCAATTCAAACAAAAGGCATTTGAATGCTACTCATGATGATAATATGACCATCAGTAATAGTGTACCTGGTAAAGAGTGGAAAGTAGTATCAGGTAACAATTCATATACTGTCACAGTTTCTAATTCAGTGGCAGATTGTCCAAATCATAACTGCAAATGTAAATGATCCCTATGTAATGCATGTTTGCATTTGTATTCATGTTCGTGTTTGGACTACATTATTAAAGCAAATTTGTGCAAACACATTCACAAAGTATGTATTGAAAACAACAAAATTGCAATACATGATATTACGGAAATAACAAGTAGCTGCCCGAACGACAATTCTGAAATTAATATGCACTTGCATACTCTGCAGAAACAAGCAACTAAAGCTAAGGATTTAAAAAAGGACGTTCATTTATTAATAAATAATATAAAAACAAACCTTGAAAAGACGGAGGATACTGATATATTACAAAATATTCAGCAGAGTTTAAAACAAGCATATAATTTGACAAAGTGTGATTCAAATAAATTTCCTTGTCAAGTCCAAGTAAAAGTTCCAGTTCCTGCTAATAAACAAATTTCAAAACAACGGTTTTGTTCCACAAGCAAAAGAAGACTGAAATGGAAATCTACTATTTCAAAACCTACAGTAGAAGAGCAAAAAAATATTCTAGAACAGCTGTCAAAATGTAGTACCTCCTTTACCTAATCGCTACGAATTTCTCACCTTCACTGCAAACCGTTAGTCCTTTTATCCGCGTATTCATATTCATATTATTATGTATGTTTCATTCCCAATCTTGTTTTATATAAATTATGTATATTATGTTGAGCCTTATTCTGTTGGTTAACGGGAAAAAAAGACAAACAAATGATGATGATATTAGAAACTGAAGACAAGAAAAGCTATCAGCTCTTTATATTGGGTAGAGTAAAACAATTGCTAATTATTAAACTATTTCTTTATTATTTTTCTACTGGATATCGATTTCGGCCTTATATGGCCTTGCTGAAATGAGTGTTGTGAGTTATGAATGGTTGATGTTTATAGTTACCGTTAATTGTGATAAAAGGACGGCATATGAGTATGCAGTTAAATTTATAATCTGTAAAAGAATTTTTAGCATATATTGATAAAATTTGTAATTATATTCTTTAAATTTACATGTGTGTTTTCTACTCTTAATGTGTTTTTCATCTTGACGAAAACATATTTGATTATTGTTGAAGTAAAAAGAAACGAAGTAATTTGTACTTTTGTTACACTACCTTCGTGGAATTTGAGTTCTTGTGCAATATTTCTATGTAAAGCTGTGAGTATCATTTTATGCAATGAGTCTGAATTATCATATGCGAGTAGATGCAATTACTGCCAATTCCTATTTAACCCACTCGAATATCTGAAAAGGCCTATTGTGTGATAAAATTTACTGGTTCTGTCAAGTTTTCTTTCTAGACAGTAGTTGCTAAGTACCTGTAGAATAGTATATTCTATAATAAGTTAGAGAAAGTATTATAAACACCTATTTGATGAAAATGCGTGTAGATAAAATAAAATATAAATAACTTGTCTGTTGTTTGTTATCGGTTGTTCTAGAAGTGTTGCATTCAAGCATTATTTTGTTCCAGCTAGTACATATAAGTAAAAGAATATTCTCCCATGGTATAGAAGCACCATTAACATATTGAAAATGTACAAAAACTGTAACATATAATACGAATAAAAAAGTTTTGTATAAAATAAGAAGGCTGTCTGATCTACACAAGAAGTGCAAGTTAAAATAGTCATACTATTTCTGTTCAGAGGGCAATTACACTCTGTTGTATTGAACACTATTATAATTCTGTTAAAAAAAAATTCTAATCCTCTAGTTGTACCTACTTACATGCAGCTGTAATTCCTCTCGGAGTGTATACGCACAACTGGGAAAAGATTTTGGATGGCCTCACTCAATAATATCAGAAATAGATATGCAGTTTACAGAGCATTAAATGCTAACCACTTACATGGACTGGAAACATCAGTGCATAAGGAATATAACAAAGAAAACCACAATTTTCACAAGTCCTACTCTCCATATGTATAGGTCAGTGAGATATTGATGTTATATTTTAGCTCCATGAATAAAAACTTTACACTCTTATTATCTAGTACACTACTGTAACACTTGCCATGTTACAGGTTCTATATACATTCTTTAATACCAGAGGATGATAAAAGAATAAACACACATCTACAATTTCATCGCCATTATGCCTTGTTTAACTTGGTTTTATTGCTGTAGACTTTGAATGACTAAACTTTCATTCATTATAAAATAAACTTTTATTGTAATAATTTAACGCTATTACATTCAGTTATGTCGTTGACTGTCAGTCAACGGTCATATGAAGTACCTAAAATTAGTTAGACATTTATTTGTAATAACTCGATTTCTTGGTTGCTTTACCAAACATGACTCAACATTGATTTACTGCTAGAGCTACAGCTCCTTGGCAGTATAATCATTATTTACTTATTACTACCGCTACTATTACTATTATATTAAGTTTTCAAGATGTAAATGTAAACACGATGATATCATATGTAAAAAATCTAAACAATGGGGCAAATAGGCAACCTATCCAGCACGAGCGTTTTTTTAATTTTCATTTAAATTGGCACCAACATTACTGCAACCTGATTGGTGGCAAAAAAATATTGTTTGCAAACGTTTAAAGTAATAAGTTTCATGCATAATTACCTATCATAAATTAATAGATACTTTGTTACGTACAATGTACAGTTTCTACACAAGCATTACCATTCTTTAGTATGTATCTATAGAACGGTTAAATGAAAAACCAAACACGGCATTTGAATTACATTTATTTATACAATTATAGGTATATATTTTTATAAGATTTCTAATTCTGTCAAGGTGATTGTAAAAACTTTTATTTTTTGCAATTCTAGACATTAAGTGATTGAGATTTGAGAATACGTTTTCTTTTTTCAGGCTCAAGAACCCTTTGCTTTCCACTATATCGCAAAAGTAATAAGTGATTCCTTTTGAAGAGGCACAATGCTTAACCCAAGATACTTTTAGTTCTATCTCTTCTTTGGTTTTCCAACTATGAAATTCTACAAGATATTAAATTAGGTACATCGTTTAAATACCTATTAGAAACATCAACTAAACACCTGTAAGGTCTTTAAAGTACATCTCCTTCAATTCATTATTTATTTGATGTACACTCTCCAGATGGTTTCTTAAAAATGAAATTTTATCACGTGGCTCCAGACATTTTATAATGGAAACACCACTGTCGACAATATTATGTTTTACTTTCAAATGTCTTTTGAAGTTGCTGAAATATATACTTAAGAAAGTTTTTAATATATACACTTACGCACTATGTAAAATTAGAAAAATAAAAAAAATTAATATTAACACTACATAACCTCAATAAGAATATTTCTTTATAATTATCTAGATTTACATATACATTCCCTACTTAAGCAAAAAAATTAAACGCACTAAACAGAAATGATTTAAAATACCAACACGATTTATTTATACCTATATATTAACTTTGAAAATTACTTTAATGACACATGTAAAATCGGATGACTAGTGTCATTGATTAATACGTTGATATTAATTAATGTAGTATGTATAGTTGAAGATTCATATTTTACCTTCCCGCATTTTTTGCAATTCTAGTCCTTATAGCGATGCTTAAACCTGATTGGTCGGAGCACTTCCGTAACTAGTCGCACGTTTCACAAGACATATCACTTAATACCTTACTCGGTAGGTAGCGCAAAGATTGCGGCAATAGGATGTGTATCCGCTCGTACGTTGAACAGTCAGTTGCGCTAGTGCACATGCGTGATCTATGGATTGTGTTCATGCAATTACCGCCTCGTGATAAATAACCTGCTGCTGCTCAAAATCTAATACCATATAATATCACATTTTGTTTTTTTTCTACATAGGTAATATTAAACAAATTAGAAATGTTGGGAGAGATTGATAAGAGAATTCTTAAACTCGAACCTGAAGCGGAAACAGAAATCAATTTATTTATTACTGAGAAACATGTTATGTTGAATAATGATAGTATAAAACAAGAAATAGGTTACAAATCTAATAGTCTCAGAATTAAGAATGAATTTGAAGACATTGCAAATATGAAAAATGAAGATAAATCTTATTTAGTAAATGATTTCAGTACTGATGCAACAGAAGAAATTTATTATAAGAACAATTATAAGTGTGACCAATGTAATCATTCAACTAAACTGAAACAAAGTTTGAGAAATCACCACGTAAAGCACAATTCAAGTAGTGCTAGACATAAATGTGACCAATGTGGTTATGTAACAAATAATAGATGTAATTTTGATAGACATAGTGAGATACATAATTCCAGTATTAAATACAAATGTGACGAATGCAATTATTCAACAAAAGTAAAACAAAATTTGAGATATCACCTTGTAAAGCATAATTCAAATAGTGCTAAATATAAGTGTGACCAATGTGTATATGTAACAAACTATAGAAGTCATTTTGATAGACATAGTGCAATACATAAATTAAGTATTTATCAATGTGACCAATGTGATTATACAACAAAAGTGAAACAAAATTTAGAAAGACATTCTATAAAACATAATTCAAGTAGTGTTAAATATACATGTGACCATTGTGTTTATGTAACAAAATACAGAAGTATGTTTCGTAGACATAGTTTAAAACATAATTCAAGTGTTGATTATAAATGTGACTATTGTGTTTATGTAACAAAAGAGAAAAGTAATTTTCATAAACATAGTGCAAAACATAATTTAAGTAATGAATACAAATGTGATAAGTGTGATTATTGTACAGAAGTGAAAAGAAATATAAAACAGCATCTTGTAAAACACAGTACAAGTAGTCCTAAGTACAAATGTGACCAATGTGGTTATGTAACATATTATAGAAGTAATTTTAATGCACATACTTCAAAACATAATTCAAAGCATAATTCAAGTATTAATTACAAATGTGATCAATGCAATTTTGTTACAAAATATAAAGGTAATTTTTATAGACATAGTGAGAAACATAATTCAAGTATTCCGTACAAATGTGATCAATGCAAATATTCAACAAAAGTCAAACGTAATTTAAAACTACACCTTATAAATCATAAATAAAGAGGTAAAAACAGAATAAATGTTTATGTAACAATAGAAATAATTTGACAGACACAATAAGTAATTCAAGTATTGCTTATAATTGTGGTTATTTAACTTTTCTTTAAACAATTTTAAGAATCATCACATACACTGTAGGTTTTCAACAAATGAAAAATTCGAATTTTAATCATACTTTACGTCTAGGTGCAAATGTATCGTGGAATGAGTTGATATAAAATTCGTAGATGTTGTTCCAAATACTATGCCTTGGCTGGTAAGAATGAACGGTGAACTGTGAACAGGTATGATGACTGAAGGCAGTACGGCAATGATTAAAATAGGAGACTCCACCTTGACAAAGGGTGTTTGAAAAATGCAAAA
Source organism: Vesta saturnalis (assembly GCA_036346205.1). Lineage (NCBI taxonomy): Eukaryota > Metazoa > Arthropoda > Insecta > Coleoptera > Lampyridae > Vesta > Vesta saturnalis. The sequence continues at coordinate 194,725 of JARFJB010001994.1, forward strand.
GAGATTTTCTTTCTGTACGACTGTTGTAATTAATCAGGTGTGAAAATGTTCAGTACAAAACTTCATTATTAATTGTCTTTCAAGTGTACTCTTGAATGTCTGTACATCAACAATGGCAAATGCTATCAACTTAGTCTCTGCAATAGTTTGAAGCAAAACGTTTCAAATTCAAACGTCAGTTATCTAGTTTTAGTCAAAGGTTTAGTGAATCATTTGCTTTGAAAGTGTTAAATCTCCATTCTGGTAAATCGTGTACATGCATATAGGTATTATTTCAAATTACAATTTTATTCATAAATCGACAATGTGGGGTATGGTTATTGTACTGTTAAGTTATAATTCTCACATAGTTAATACAATAGTGATAAACATATTACTAAACTATAAGAGTTCTGTGATAATTTAAAACTAATGCACTGATTGTATTTCATGTATCAATTTCAATTTGTGTTAGTTACAATTTAAAATTTTTTGGGAACCACTAAATATGTTCTGAAAAACTGTGTAGATTAATATAAATGTGGAAATTATTTCAAACTTGTCCTCTGGGTTATACAGTTCAGCTCTGCTTTTATGTAATAATCTAACTATAGCACAAATATTAATGTTACAGTGCCTTAAAAAACAGTTAGTTTTTTAAGGAAAATGATGCAGTGCATAACATTTTTTATAAGTAATGCTGAAAATAGTTATTTATTAATCGATGATGCAAGTTCTAGTTATACTTTTAGTTATAAATATAATCATTGTTGTACCCTTGATTATTATCAACCAAAGATTGATTTTAAAATTTACATTCTAACCAGATGGTGGCAGCATAGATCTTTTTTGGACACAAATTATTTCCGAATTAAACTGAAGTGCACTTTGAGTTTTGTCAAGCTGCTTGACGAGTACAAGCAATAAGTTTAAAAATTTTGCAATTTTCATGGTAATGTGTGTATTTGCTTTGTTAATGAATATTTTTTTTGAGCTTCCCTCGGACAACACTTTTCCAATCGTCAAAACCATCCAAAAATTCATTGTTTCTAGCCTAAGCTGGCACAACGTAAAATTTTTTAGAGTGGCACCACTGATTTTACACATAAACATTTGCCGACAGATGTCATACATATGAGGTAGTTCGACTGCCAACATAACTTAAAATATGATGGCGTCGGCCAAACAAATTTTTACAAATATTTTTAATGAATTCTAATAGCGACAACACAAAATGTGTAACACGTCCAGAAACTATTTTTGCGAGTATTCTGCCCATACTAGGAAAATGACCGTCTTTGGCGTAGTGGCAAATAACTATTTATTAATATACTAATTTAAATGCCACATCATATTTATCTAGAGAATAAAAATTATAAAGTGTTCAAAGATGAATGTAATCAATACATTCAAAATACAGAGAATGCTGTAAATATAAAGGACATGGCTTTTAATGATGAGCTTATTTTAAAACGGCTTATTTAAAACTAAAACTATTGTACCAGGCAGAATATTTTGACTCACTCGGTATATTTGATGTTATTGTACATAGGACGTATTTCTCATGTATGAACGTGTGTTTGTACCGGAGGTTTTTTTTAATATAACTTGTGCTTGGTGTATTGTTACGCCACTGGACTCTTCAATAATATTATTTAAAAGCACATTTGAATGTATGAAAAGATTATGAGTTGAAAGAATTCAATTGAATGAGAAATAATATTTTGGTAAAACCTCTATAGGGACGACAATGTGTCACTGCATTATCAGGATTGCGGGTTCAAAACTGTCAGGAACGGGTAGCGTGAGCGAATGAATGGTGTTTAAATACTGTAGTGAAGTATGTAGAAAGAACATGTGAGTTTTATTCGCATAGAAGACGTAGGATTTCGTAATGGAAAATTTTATGTAGGTTTAAGGGCAAATATCATGGAAAGAGGCTTCGCGCATACATGGAATTACCATAACAAGTTTAGATTGGTTTTGAATGTTGCATTGCACGAATGTGGATGTCTAATTTGGCCGTTGGTCTCGTTTCATATTCTTTTCGGCAAAGTCATGTAACATTTAAACCCCTTTAGAGTGGTTGGTTTTGATTTAGCGGGTTAATGGTTGACGTTTTCAAAGTGGATGTGAATATCTGTAAGAGTAGAGGGCATGAGAGATGTTTCAGCGAAATTTTACTTGAAGCGCTCGCGCGTGATTTCAGAAAAGAAAGTACGTAACAGTCTGACCAAATTATGTTGCAAAAATACTTACAGTTAAAACGTTTACTGCCAGAACCAATTTTGCGGGTAGAACATTAAAACGTTTACAAATAAAGTTGATGTTGTAAGGAGTTGGAATTTGTGATGTGATATTTTTCTAAAAATTTAGATTAAATGTTTAAACCGATTTGAGGTAAAGAGTAACCGTTGTGTTATAAGAGAGAGCATTGTATGAATTAAATCAGAACGATAGTAAAATAAAATTTTAAAATGATCCTTTAGAACTAAATAAAGGTTCTGCACGCACGCACACAAACGTTAAAATTGTTACGGCAGTGGTTGAAAGTCCTCACGACCACTTGAAAAATTTCTCAACAAATTATATATGTGTACGCCGTATTTTGAAATGTAAAAAATCCCATCCTTATACCCAAAAACACCAGAAACTTTTTCTGCAAGATTTAGAAAGCTTGGAGGCAATTTTGTGAGCCCGAATTCCTGAGAGCAGTTGATCATGAACATCAGTGATCAGTAAACGTGTAGGGTGGAATTGTCGGAACACAAGTTATTAGTTCACATTTTTTTGAGAACCATCTTAATGGTCAAATGTATCTCCACTTTCTTGAACATGAATTGCACAATTTACTGTAACATGTCCCTGAAAATGTTGTGCCTAGGTAGTGGTACCAACACGATGTTGCACATTCACATTCGACGCTGAATGTTCAAAACTGGTCTGCTAAGTCTCCAGACCTATTTGTACTAGAGTTTTTCCTTTTGGGCTGTATAAAGGACATTGTGTACCAAACTACTAGCGAAGATATGAATGAGGGTATTCGTGATATGCCTTCCGCCAAGTGACCCATGATATGCTAATTGATGTTCAACGTTCATTTACGGAGCAAATTCAACTGTGCCTGTAACAAAATGGCGGTGTGTAAATTTCTCTGGTATTTCTTCTACTAATTTCACTATGTAGGTGTTAAAATTTTGTAATAAAAATAAGTCGTTACTTTGTATTGATGATTTGATCAACTTGTTTTTTTTTTACGATAATCTGCCATATGCACAAATGACGCTCTCGGAATATTTAACATAGCCTTCTAAAATTACCATTCGCATAACACAGTCCTGTTATTCTTAAAACTGCAATAATTTAATGTGTCAGCTTTAGGCATAGGAAACCTAATATAAAATCGAAAGAATTTATTTCTCTATCTGAATCACTTACAAAATACAGGGTGTTCCATTAAAAAAAAATTGAGTCATGTCCAATCGAAATACTAAGTTATTATACCACCGTACCAAACACCCTGTACAACGGAATTTAACTTTTGATGTTTTGGATGACAGTAGATGATCTTGACAAATGTTTGACAAAATGTTTTTGATTAACCTGTCACAATGTGGTCGCTGCAGGTTTTATTCGTTATGTTTGCATAAGCCCTCTGTAAAGGTTGATCCTAATTAAAAAGCAAAACATTACCAGATAGTCAATTGATTACAGAATAGGAATATTTAAAAACATACAGGGTGTTCAATTTATAATATTTAAGTTGGATACTGGTATCAAAAAATGCAACACCCTTGTACAATTGTAGATATTTTTAGGTTACGGATAAGAAGCTAATACACAACTTTCATATTTAAAGATTTTTCTATCTAAAATAGTTACGGAGCAACATAAGAATTATGCACTAATTTTACAGCCTGTATGAACACACACTTGACATTTTTAACGGCATCTCATCACTGTTACATTATCCACATCGATCACATTTATAATGAATACTTGATGTAATTAAATTGTGCACACTTAAACTATCTGCTCATTTTGTAATATAATCATATGTCACATTTATAAATAAAACTTAATGTGTTATTTATATTATGCTGCTTTAAATGATTTATCCATTTCCTGGTATAGGTCATCACATTAGTCGCACTCAAAATAAACTAATAATCACTCGATTTATGTGTTACAAAATGTTCTAAATTCTCTTTTCACATTTCTACTCATTGCTTGATATGTGCTTTACATTATGCAATTTTAAGCTATTTTTCCATTTTGTAGAATAATCACCACTACATAATGCAGTTTTAAATTACCTTTCAATTTTGTTTTATAATCAATGCTTACGGGCCGATGTTATAAACCTTTTAAGCTGAACTTAAATTTAATGTCCACTTAAATCAATATAAGTGACAGTTTGAAATATTATAAAGCGCCCTTAAATTCAAGTGACCATTGAATGTCCATTTAAAGCAAGTGGTCGAATTCGTCCACTTAAAATTTATTTATTTAAATTGGTGTACACATTAATTTTCTAGGGTGTACACAGAGTTCGGGTGTTACTTGTCAGAAAATATCATCAATAAGTTCAGTTCATTAGTTTCCTCTATTTTGGACATTGAATCTGAAAATTCAGATGACAGTGTAGTAGTTCCGGCTACCACAAGTGTTCCGAAACCGATCTAACCTATTTGAAAATTTATCAGATGATGAATTTAGAGATCGTTTTCGAATGAGTAAAGAATGTACAATGATGGTGTTGAGCAAATCGAAGAACAAATAGCACCTCTAATGGACCAAAACTTATCGATTACTCCAATTAATCAACTGCTAATCGCATTACAATTTTACGCAACGAGCGCTTTTCGACAAGTAATTGGCAACCATTTTCACATCACTACTGCTAGCACAGGAAGAATCATTCATCGTGTTACACACTGTCTTGCATCATTGAGAGGCCGTTTTGTAAGAATGCCAAGCACTGCATAAGAAAGACGAATGGTTTGTCTCAATTTCTACAATATTTGTGGTTTACCGTTTACCAAATGTGTGTAGTGCAATAGATTGTACATACAGGGTGGCGCATTAGTGTGACAAAGTCCCATATCTCCTTTATTTAAACAGATACAAAAAAAAATTAAATACAAAAGTTGTAAGATATGTTCTGGTGCATATTCCAAAAATATTTTTAATTATACAGGGTAGATCATACAAGCTTAGAAGTAATTTAAAATTTTTTTTTATAGAAAACCCTATATATTATTACATATTTAGATTCTACATACAATTTTAGACACATTTTATGTATAATGTCCTATACCTAAATCTAACCGTTTTTGACAATTTTCAAATTTTTTGTCAAAAATGACGTTTGCAGGCCAAAACATAGGTGGAAATCTTTTCTAAACGAAGCCCTTATCAATTAGTTATGGTTGGTTTCCTTGGGCTGTATTGATATTTTTCTAATACATCCATACAGGGTGATCAGTAGATTCAAGAAAACCTATAGTCATTTTTTTTAATGGAAACCCCCTATTTTTTTAATTCTATCTTATTTAGCGTGTATATTCCAAAAAATTGTAGTTTTTGAAATAACGACAATTTAACATTTTTTTATTGTAAAAAGGCTATACAGCTTTCAAGTTTTGTTGTTAGTTGGCCGTGACGGCGGGGCGCGGCGAAACAAAGAAAATCGAGCACTTCAGATCGAAATATTACAATGTATTGAACCCCATATAAATAATTATTTTATTAAACGAACTTAAAGTAAAGACAATATTTTTTTGATTCAACAAATTATGTACTAATCCTAATCATAAACTTAGCACCTCTAATGTAACTAAACCTGTAACTAATTATACAGATAAAAGTACTAGAAACACGTCAAATACGTACTACCTAATAAGTTGTTCGAAATGTCTGCCTCTTTCTTGAATACACAATGCAATACGTCTCTCAAATTCGCTGCTTAAATTTCTACACATTTCAACACTAATGTTTTGAAAACAGTTTCTAATCCTAATCTTCATGTATTCCTTCGTAGTAGGCGGTATTTTATAAACCTGCTCTTTGACGTACCCCCATATGCTAAAGTCCATTTTAGTAAGATCTGGGGATCTAGCAGGCCAAGCAACAGGCCCTCCCCTCCCAATGCAACAATATTATCGAACCTGTATGATGTAGTGGGGCCCCATCATGAAGAAACCACATTTCTTGTTGCGTATCCTGTGGCACTTGACGCAACAAATTAGGTTTTGCAGAAAGTCTAAGTATACTTCCCCTGTTACTCGTTGATCAAAAAATATGGTCCAATTAAATGATTACCAACAACACCTCCCCAAACATTTAAAGACCATCTAGTTTGAGAACTATATCTTACAAAATGTGGATTTTCGGTAGAATAGTAATGAAAATTGTGTCTGTTTACACTTCCGTTTCTGTGAAATGTGGCCTCATCTGTAAATAAAATCAAATGAACAAAATTTATTTGTTGGTTTATTTTGTTTTGAGCCCATTGACAAAATTCCAGTCTTCTTTGATAATGTTCAGGAACCAACTCTTGAAGTAGTTGAATGTGATAGGGGTGCATTTTTTGAGACTTCAATATCCGCTATACAGTACGTCGTTCAACACCAACCTGCTGAGAAATGGGTTGTTGTCCAATATATGGATTTTCGGTAACTGTTAATAGTACATTTAATTGATTTTCCTCAGTCTGTGCACGTTTTTCCCTAGTATTTTTTTCATATAACACATTGCCAGTTCTTTCAAAACGCTCCAAAAGCTTTTCAAATGCCCTTCTTTCAGGTTGCCGTCTCTCTGGAAACTGTTGTTGATAAAGTCTTCTTGCTAAGAGCGTATTCTTATCACTAGCTCCCAAAACAAAAATCATATCAACCATCTTGTCTTGTGAAAAATTCATTATTTACAATTTTGATTCAAGTTTTAAATCAATTTGCTATAAAATACACTAATGCATCACACAAATTATCAAGTGACAATAAATAATGACGTTTCTGATGATCTTTTATTATTTTTATATGCCACGCCTCACTGTCACGGCCAACTAACAACAAAACTTGAAAGCTATATAGCCTTTTTACAATAAAAAAATGTTAAATTGTCATTATTTCAAAAACTACAATTTTTTGGAATATACACTCTTATACAAAGTCACCATTATTTTTAATACTAAATAAGATAGAATTAAAAAAATAGGGGGTTTCCATTTAAAAAAAATGACTATAGGTTTTTTTAAATCTTTTTATTGTCCATTTTTGATCACCCTGTATGAATGTATTACAAAAATATCAATACAGCCCATTAGAGGAGGTCCCCATTTCCAAGGAAACCAACCATAACTAACTGATAAAGGCTTCGTTCAGAAAAGATTTCCACCTATGTTTTGGCCTGCAAACGTCATTTTTGACAAAAAATTTGAAATTTGTCAAAAACGGATAGACTTAGGTATAGTACATTATACATAAAATGTGTCTAAAATTGTATGTAGAATCTAAATATGTAATAATATATAGGGTTTTCTATTAAAAAAAAAATTAAAATTAGTTCCAAGCTTTTATGATCTACCCTGTATAATTAAAAATATTTTTTGAATATGCACCAGAACATATCTTACAACTTTTGTATTTAATTTTTTTTTTGTATCTCTTTAAATAAAGGAGATATGGGACTTTGTCACACTAATGCACCACCCTGTATATAAAAATTCAGTCACCTGGTGGACAACAAGCCGACTTGTTTAGGAATCGCAAAGGGTTTTTCTTTGTAAATGTTCAAGCTGTGTGTGACGCGAAATTACGTATTATGGACATAGTAGTCAGATGGCCCGGTAGCACACATGATTCTAGGATATTTGACAATTCTATCCTTCTAGCAAGGTTTGAAAATAGGGAGTTTCAAAACTGCTATCTCGTTGGAGATAGTGGTTATCCTTGTAGGAACTATATTTTGACCCCTCTGCTTCATCCAAATACTGTAGCAGAAACGAGATACAACACGTATTAGAATGAGGAATCCAATTGAAAGAATGTTTGGTGTTACAAAGAGAAGATTTGCATGTTTATCGAAAGGTCTAAATTTAGCACTGAACAAGTCATTAGCAGTAAGTGTAGGCACTACAGTGCTTCATAATATTTGCATTAATGCTAACGACAATCTCGACAATATAAATCAAGTAGAGTTATTAGAAGGCGACATTGTAAATTTAGTTCACAGAAATAATGAAAATTATGCAACTAGAAATGCTGTTATAAATAAAATATTTACAAGGCAAGATCTATTTCTAATTCTAATTCTGTTAAAAATAAATTAAACTCTATCTCTTTTCTTTTTACATTAATTTCCTTTTCCCTTTTTTGAAGCTTCAAAATATCCTGTTCTAACACTTATTTTTCATGGCACATTTTTAAAATATCTAATTTTATGTTTTCCTTTTCTTGATATTCAATCTTATTTTTGTTCCTTACAAATGACATCATTTTCTGTGTAGTGGGGGCTCTCCTGAATGGAGTATTATGTGTTTGAGTCTCCAGATATGTGTTGGTGATCTACAAAAAATATGTATTTAATTATTGTAAGCAATTGTAAAATAATGTGTTATTTAACACATTTTAATGAAATAGACAAATATCAATACGTGCATTATTAACCTCAACATTTGGAAGTACTTCGTCATCTGGGTTTTCTATTATATACATCCTCTGATGGACCTATTTTGTACAAAGCATAAATGTGAAATAAAATTGTTTTGTATTAATATGATCATAATTACCTGCAACTGCTTGACTGCTATCATAGAGATTGTTTAATTCACAATCACTTATGGCATCCAATTTAATTTCTACTTTCCCTCCCCCTATTATATAAATTTTGACCTTAAACAATACATTTATGTTAAAAACAATTTAAAAACATTTCAATAACTCACCTTTTCTCTCGAATGTTCCTTCTTAGCTTTATGTCGAATGTTTTCCAACAAATGTTTTAATTGAATTGCATTTCTAATTCCAATTTGTTGATTACAGTTAAATTCATTGGTGATTTTTTTCCAGACTTCGTGCTTATTTTTTAAGCCAACAGCATCAGTCTTCTTGCTTTCAATTATGTTTATATATTTCGGAAGAATGTTGAGAAGTTGAAATTTTTCTTCTTCAGTGCAATTTTTCCCTTTTATCTTGATTCATTTTAGGTAATGTATGTGCCAGACACAAAATCAAAATCGAAATGTCAAATATGACCAAGTAGACCATATATAGAACTACTCGCAGCTTTCGTAAGTAAGCGAACACCTCCTTTATAATAACTGTTTCGGTTTAAGCTGAGCTTAAATGTAAGAGGTACTTACGTAACTGTAGTTTTAAGTGGTCTTTATAATATTGGCCTTCAAGTGTGTCTTAAATTATGTTGTTTTAAGCTATTTATAATTAGCACTTGAACTGTTTTGTGTACAGTGCTGACTTAAATTACATTTCCGTTTCGTTTTATCATACATTAGTCACATTTGTGGTCAGTACTTGATGTCTGTAGTACACAATGCTCTCTTAAATTCCTTATCTGTTTTGTTTTATAATTGTATTGGTCACATTTATAATTGGCACTTAATTTATGCATTACAGGATGCTTTTTTAAATTATTTTTCAATTTTGTTTTATAATTAACTTATGCTATTTGAAGCTATTTTTACCTTATGTAGAATAATCACATTCGTTACACTTATAATTAGCACTTGATCTGTGTATTACTCAATACAGTTTTAAATTACCTTTCGTTCTGTTTTTTAATTCCATGGTCACATTTATAATCAGCACTTGAAGTGTGTTCTATACAGTGTTGTATTAAATTGCATTTCTGTTTTGTTTTATAATCACATTGGTCACATTTGTAATCAACACTTGATTTGTGTATTACATTATGCAGTTAAAATTAAAATTACGTTTTACTTTTGTTTTATAATCACATTGGTCACATTTATGATCAGCACTTGATTTGTGTATTACGTAATGGTGTTTTAAATGATTTTTGCATTTTGTTTTATAATTACATTAATCACATTTATAATTAATCCTAGATGTGTCTTAACCTATGCCGTTTTAAGTTCTGTTTCCATTTTGCAATATAACCACATTGGTCACATTTATATTCAATGTTTGATATGTGCCGTAAGTTATGCAGTTTTAAGCTGTCTTTCCTCTGTGTAGAATGATCACATTGGTCACATTTATAACCATCACTTAATTTATGTGTTACAAAATGTCGTTTTAAATTCTCTTTTCGTTTTGTTTTATAATCACACTGGTCACATTTATACTCAATGCTTGATATGTGCATTAAATTATGCATTTTTAAGCTATTTTTCCATTTTGTAGAATAATCACATTGATCACATTTATAATCAGCACAAGATTCGTGTACTACACAATGCCGTTTTAAATTACCTTTCAATTTTGTTTTATAATCACAATGATCACATTTATAATGAATGCTTGATGTGTGTCTTAAATTATGTTGTTTTAAGCTATCTTTACGTTTTGTAGAATAATTGCATTCGTTACATTTATAATTAACACTTGATCTGTGTACTACACAATGCTGTTTTAAATTAGATTTCCGTTTGGTTTTATAATCGCATTGGTCACATTTGTAATCAGCACTTGATTTGTGTATTACACAATGTTTTTTTAAATTACTTTTCACTTTTGTTTCATACTCACATTGGTCACATTTATAACGTGCACATATTTTGTGTATTACACAATGCAGTTTGAAATTATCTTTTCGATTTGTTACATACTCACTATGATCTATAAGTTGGTATTTCAAGTTATTTGTTACTGTTGGTGAATCAATGTTTGTGGCTTCTTTAACATTATTTTGCTTTAGATTATCTGTTATACTGACATAATTCCCCAAGTACGAGATGTCTTGTTTAATATTTGCAGTATCTACAAGCTCATTGTCAACATTCATACTATTAGATTCATAATCGATTTCTTCTTTTATTAGATCTTTGTTTAACATAAGATTTTGTTGTTTTAAAAATGAATTTATTTGTCCCTCCTCTTTAGGTTCTAGTTTAATAAGTCTCTTGTCAATTTCAAAAACCATTTTTAAAAAGTGTGTTATTTAAAAAACGTGTATTCCGTAATGCTACAACTCACACCTATTAAAATGGTTGTCAGTAATCTTGACTTTAGAGTAACGAAGATTCTCCATGGATACTTGAATTCAACGTTGTCAGATTTCATATTTCCCTCATTGCCAAATTTAACTTGAAATTTGTGGCAGAATGACCTTATACTGTGTGACTGATGCCAGAAAACTAGCTTTTCCTCCGAAAAATTTTGCGTTTAAAATTAATTTAATGATGGTAATAAAACGCATAATAAATTAAATACAAACGTTTATACGTAAATGGACAACAATATAAGCGTCGGCTGTTAGATTTTAAAAAAAAATTAAAACCTTAAAATAAAATTCTGGTTCCGTTATTCCTTTCTACGCAAAATTACCTTTATATCAAAAAAAATCATCGAAATTCGTCAAGCGGTTGTCTCGCAATCTGCAACTAAATGACCCGATTATTTTAATATACAGCGTGTTCAGCGAGAAACGGGACAGTGCAATATCTCGAGAGCGGATGAAGATTTTTAAATTATGAAAATATTTTTGTAAATATCTTCCAAGGGCGCACATTTGTTGGCCCAAATATTTGAAGCAACGCCCATCACCGCCAGGTGGCGCTATCTCACTTCAATTTTTTAAATGCAATGCCCTATTTTTTATTTCATTTTTGGATTCTATGACATATTTGTGATGACTTTTATTAAGACTCCTACCAACCTATCTTTTGTAGTTTCTGAGAAAAAAAATAATTTTTGGAATTTTATTAATTGAAAGCATACGAATTAAATTAAATGTTCAAATGTTTCTCCATCATTTTCTACACACGTTTGATAACGCCTAATTAATGTAACACTAGTTGCCGCTCTTAAAGTTTCTCGTGGTATGTTTGCACAAGCAATTCTAATTTTGTTTTGTAACTCCTCTACATCTCTAGAAGATGTTTCATCCACTACACTCTTTAAATGTCCCCAAAGAAAGTAGTCTAAGGGATTAAGGTCAGGAGAACGAGATGGCCACATAATGGGACCATTTGTACCTATCCATCGTTGCGGAAACACTCTACTTGGATCATTTCTTACTATTGCGCTATTGTGCGCCGGTGCGCCATCCTGTTGAAAGTACATCACTTGCCGCAGATTTACATTTACATCTTCAAGCAAAGGAGGCAGTTGATTTTCAAGAAAATCCAAATAGCGTTGGCCTGTTAAGGTACCATTAAAAAAATATGGGCCAATCAATTTGTCATCTATCATTCCGCACCATACATTTATGTTCCATCTCACTTGGAAATTGGCTGCTCTTACCCAATGAGGATTTTCTGACGACCAGTAATGGGAATTGTGGCGATTAACGATTCCATTGTTTGAAAAATTACTTTCATCAGACCACACGATACGACCTAGAAAATTAGGGTCTTGCGCATAATGTTCCATAAAAACTCCGGTGATAAAATTAAGTCTGCGATCTTGATCTTCTTAATTTAAGGCTGCACGGTAGCTTGCATTTTGCTATACCGCGTAATGTAAACGCGCGCCACCATAACTTTTTCACTATTAACATTTTTCAATTTTTGTTTTTACATATGTGTTTGTCAATACATTATCTAGAACAATTCCGACCAAATATTTTGTATTTGGAGTAGGTCCCTCAGGAACCTACAATAAAGTTTGTGTTTTCTAAAATTCACCATAATTACAACAACAAATTTTTTATAAAAAATTCCCTCTGAGTTTTTGTAGAAATTATCATGAGAAACATTTTAAGGTATCGCAGAACATTTTATCTATCATAATAAAAAAGTTACAGTGGCGGGCGATTTTAGAAAAAAAATATTTGAAACGCCGTGCATCTCTTTCTACCTACTTTCTCTCACTTCTGGTCACAGTCATTAGGTGTGGCATCTCATTAGGGATATCTACATTAGTAAACGTAATCTGTTTTTATTCAATCGCAAAATAAATTTTGCATAAAATTAACAATAGTATAAAACAAAAATTTATAAAATTTGAAATAATCCGTTATCTAGTAATTTTCAAAACATGGCGCATTAATAATTTAAAAACGACATACGTATTCAAAATATCCACGGACTTTTTGACACGGACACAAAAATACGGTATTTATCTTATTATCAAATTATTATTATTGATATATAATTAAATCGTAATTAAAAATTAGGAGGAATGCATGAATCAAATAAATGTGTAAATAATGCATATTTCATTATGTTGACTGCAAATTTAGATTATAAATACAAGGCGTTACTTTGATTTGTAACACCGAGCTGGTAGCGTAGTGGTGACACGATCTGCTTAGCATTCGGGAGGTAATGGATTCGATTCCCGTTACCGTCTACCTTGTATGAGGTTTTTTCAGGGGGTTTTCCTCAAACACATGTAGGGGCATGGTCACTGTGTATATGCACACCGTGTGCGGCTGCTTAGGCGAATGCTGGGGTAGTATTTCCCCTCTCAGAACCCTAACTCCGTTTCTTCCGATCCTATCCTGACCACACCCATTCTTAATCCCACCGTGCATATATACGTAATGTATGTATGTATGTATGTATGCTGGGAATCCATGATTGTGGCTGAAGGAGCTCGGAAAGCTCGAGTAGCCCGCCCTCCCCCTTGGGGAGGGAATGAAATACGTGACCTTTTCCTTTTTTTCCTTGATTTGTAACACTTCGTTATCGGCGTTCATCAAGTGTTGTGTGTGTTATTTTGGTGTTTTTATTGGCAATTAGGCTCTCCTTTTCATTTTTGTCGTCATTATGGGTAAACCGAATGCAATGCGAAGCAAAGTTACGAGCAAAAAACGATTACGATGAAAAAATGGAGGTAAGCATTATTTTAATTATTCATTATGCGAGATCTAATTGTAGAAAAAACTGAACTGAACGCCGCAATCACATTTTACGGAATTACTCCAATAAACTTCGTGTTGTTTCCCAAAGTATCCATTGAAGCCCCGGAAACTTGTATTAGGTAAGAGATTTATATTCTTTTGAGCTGTTAGTGACTAATGTATCAATATGAATTGTAGGAAACATCATGAGACTTCGTACTGCAATTGTTTCATCAATTCAACACAGAAAACACTATAAGCTTACTGAAAGAGGACATTCAGAATAGTATTTGTCATGTATTTGGCCAGCACAAAGATTGTGCAGAATATTTCTGTAAGCGTAAAGACGACAAAGAAAATTACTTAGCAGACATCAGAACTGCCCTGAATTATACTTGCGGCTACAGCAGTGTTTGAAATCCGTTTGGCTAAATTCAAGTAGTTTAGTACTTGATGTCCATAGCAACGTTGCAGAACAGTTCAACAGCATCGTTACAAAACATGTAGGTGGAAAACGAATAAATTTCTCGTTGAAAGGCTCGTATGGATCACGGTGTGCCGCAACTATTGTAAGATTCAACACTAAACAACCTATAAGTGAACTACACAAAACGATTTGTAGTGTAGCACCCGATCAATTAATAGCGTTTGAAAGAAAACGGGAAAACGTTATACTAAACCGCCGGCGACTAGTACTTCGAAGTGATGGCCAAAAGCATAAGAATAAGGCAAAAACTCAATCTGAGAAGCCTGATTTAGAGTATGGTGAAAACTGCCAGAAACCGAATTTGTCTGACGATGTGTATATATTAGAAAAAGAAACATTTCTAAATGGCCTGAAGAAAACCGATTCAGAAAAACATGCCTTGCAAATAGAAACTTACAAGCTTATAGTGGAAAGTGGTTGGAGGAAAGACGTAAATTGTTGACTGCGTCATTATTTTACAAAGTGTGTGCAGGACGTGCAGATACTCCTTGCAAGGCGCTTGTAAAAGATATATTGTATAATTGCAAATCATTAAATATTTTTTCTTTGCAGCATGGACGTGACAATGAGGGTGAAGCTAAAAAGCAACTGGAAATTCAAAAAAACATCATCACTCAACACTGTGGCTTATTTGTTGACAAACACCCTCTTCTACCTAGGTGCATCTCCAGACGGTTTAGCCGGTGATAATATACTAGTAGAAATTAAATATCCTTCGTCAGCGTACAACATGTGTCCCAATGAAGCAATCCGACAAAAAAAATTTGGAATTATAATAAAGCAATAGTACTATAAAATTCAGGGTCAATTACATGTAACCGGACGGAAAGGTTGCTTGTTTGCAGTGTGGACAGGAAAACAGTTTCCACTAAAAACTGTATACATCAGAAAAACAAATCAATTTTGGAAAACAAACATGGAGCCTAAACTCGTACTATTTTACAACAATTGCTTGCTGCCCGAACTTGTTGATCCGCGACGTATTAGAAATATGGATATACGTGAACCCTCATATATTTTGGATGCTAGACTTCAAAAGGAACAGAAACGTAAACTCAAAATCTAGTGAAATAATTTGAAATCAAATTAGATGTACCTATACTCCCGTTCATATATTTACCAACCTTTTTGTATTATTATGTGTGTAACTACTTATTGTCTATTCTGTATAATTTATGTATGTATGTTATTATAAGTATTTTTTTTTTAGTTCTACATACATAAAGACAAAATTTACATCAAATGGGGCTTGAACCTTGATGGTTCAGTTGGTTAGCGCGGTACTCTAGCAAAGTACAGGTCGTAGGTTCAAATCCTACTCGAGGTAAACTTTTTATTTATGTATTTAATAAAATTTATAATTTTTTTCGTTTGATATTAATGAATTATTTTGTTTAAAAAAAGATGTATTAATAGACGTCATTAATACACTCCTTTTCATTAAGTAACTGTTTTTGGGATTTTGACGTTTTGATGATATTTTGATATAGACAACCAGTTATACTCATACAAATAAAAAAACAATGACGACTAACAAGTTTTTCATAAAGATCTCGACTTTTAGTTGGCAACAAAGTCGAACATGCATTGTTTTGGCACTTGCCAACACTGCAGCAGGTAATTCATCAGGGCTTTCTAGCTCCATAATAGCACAATTACCTACAATTACGAATTACAATTACTTTTTCGCAATGGCGACCTTTTATGTTATAATTCGCTTGTCTAATTTTTCAATGGTAACTAGGTTTTTTTGGCAAACCTGATTTTTACATGAAATTGAAAATGTATGGAGTTGACGTTATTCTCTTCTGATAGTCTTTGTGGAAAAGTGAATGGAAAGTGTTGAAAAACTTAAAAATGGTCTACCTCGAGGACAAAAAAAGGATGAAGGTATTTTATAAGGTATCATCTTTATCGATGCGATGAAAAAGATGAAATTGGTTTTGATTTGTAATTAATTTCTAATTTTGTCACAAAAATAGAGTTTACGGTCAATGAAAAGATGATACCTTATAAAATACCTTCATCCTTTTTTTGTCCTCGAGGTAGACTCGTTTGTTAATGGGCGATTAATCGCCTTCATTAACAAACTAGTTTTGTTAAATAACTATTAATTATGTATGTATCTATTTGAATATTATACCACCTTTTTCTTTATGCGATAGTAAAATTGGGGTTTACCTGAGACCGCTCGTCAAAGAATACTAAGTAATGTTAAGTACATCCTTACTTGCTATTACCAAAACGTTTATAATAAGAATTATAACAATATCAATCATTTGATCAGATGTATTGTTGAGAGCAACAAACAATAAGAGGAAATAATTGGAAAGTTGTAAGGGTTGCCCATTTTATTTATAAGTCCAGCTCGCTGATAAATAAAAAAAGTCGTTAGAAATTTATCTATAATCTTTATATCCGCCTCATTGTACTTCACATTGGAGCTCAAATCAATTAAGATAATTGTATTGTAATTTCTATTTCTAAATAAAAATTTATACATTGGAATTCAAGATTAGTTCTTAATTACACTAATCATAAATTGCGATCTTCCCAAACATTGCATCACATTTTTTTGTTAGAAACCTACCAATTTATGAATTTGAGAACAAAATTGTAACAAAAAAAAGGCAAATAAAGAGTAATTTTAATTATTTCTAAGGCAATACGCTCAATAATCTATTAACAATAAATCACAAAAACTGGTTTTACTATCCCCAGTTTCAACAATAGAGGATTAGTGTAGTTGTTATTTTGCCAGATCAGGTAAAGATGTGCTACGTCAATAGTGAATACAACGTATATGCAAATACATGTGGAACTAGAGACGTTTTCAACAAGTTTAGAACAGCCTTAAGTATAATTAAAATCTTAAAGTTTTGTTTTCATTTGCCTTTTCTTTTTATCCTAAAATTTTACATTTTGAACGACCATAGACCATGGTTTGCCCCCCCCCCCCCCCCCCCTGTTATAAATCCTGGCTACGCCCTTGTGCCTAAGCCTTCGGATCTAGTAACGTACAACAAATGAGTAACCGAGAAATATCTATATCATCATCTTCAGGCTTGCAATGCCTTTTTAAAACATCTGGGGAAATTTCAATTACCAGAAATTCCAGTTGCACGATTAATATTAACATCAGTAAACAATAATTTCTTCAACATTACATTAATTACAGATCATATTCTAACTGTAGTTGTTGGGATTACATTCACATTTTAACAGTTTTTGTAAGATTTTATTGCGCATGAGCACTACGTGTAATTGTGCGCAAGCATATGTTCTGTTCTCTACGTTAATATTCTTTGCTGTAGTGAGTAGTAAGTAATGAAAGGTTGTGAGAGACACACGCCGTGGTTATTCTATATACAATAAAGCCGTTAGTAAATTAAAGTGTTATTTTTTCCCGATCCATACCTCAACAGTAGTATTAACATAAATAAATAATTTGTTCAATCTCGTTCTATTTTGTCGTCAAGATGACTTTATGGCACATTACAGCACACATGCCATAAAGTGACAAATTATTAACGATTTTGACATTAATAACCAAGGCATTCTAATGCTAGTTGACGACAAATATGATTGAAAATGCTGTAGTATCGATATTTTTACAGAAGCGAGGGGGCTTTGGAATTTTTTTACGTTATAACTTGGGTGACCATATTTATTTTCAGAAAAATAAGTACAGAAATAAAAAGTAACAAAAAGTTGTATTAGGAATAGATAAAAACGGACAAATCAAAGAACTAAATGTAGAGTGACACAGCCAAGCATCAAAATGAGAATAAAAAATAAAATAATTTTTAATGACACATGCATGTACATAATATATGTACCTATATTCCTATATTAGAAAAAATACAAACACATAAAATACTCTGGCAGAAATGTGTAATGTTATTAATTATTTTGACGTGCCTGCAACGCCATCAGTGGGGTCACCTTTGTGCCAATCGTATTTTTGAGAGCTTAGGATAGATTCCAAAATTTGCTTTCTGGTCTTCAAAAACTGGAACATTTCACTGCAAGTCTCATCGAAGTTTGTGTACACTTGCATCACAGCTTCTAGTGTCGATATTTTCATTTGCGATTTTTCTGCACTCCAGTAGTTATTAATATTAGAGAATAGTCGCTCAATTGACGCACTTGTTCCAGGAAGACAAAAAATAAACTGACATAAAATCTCACAATTTTTGAAATCTTCACTTGATCCAGACCCTTAATTCCATTTAAATACTTCAACCCATCGATCTTCGGCAATTTTATCTTCTGACAGTTTAGCTTGTAATAGACTAACTTCATCGAAGAGTTCGTCCTCATTCAG
This sequence comes from Vesta saturnalis, assembly GCA_036346205.1. NCBI lineage: Eukaryota > Metazoa > Arthropoda > Insecta > Coleoptera > Lampyridae > Vesta > Vesta saturnalis. The sequence continues at coordinate 213,507 of JARFJB010001994.1, forward strand.
TGTCGAACCCAAGTAGTCTTTAAAAGCAGCACATGAACACAAAATTTGATTCCATGAAACTTGGTTTCTCAAATTTATCCATTCAAAGAGCCTTAATTCATTTAAATTTGTGCTCCAATTCTTCAAGTAACTCACACAATTTGAATAAAATAATCTAACCTGTGAGATGAAGTCATCTCGATAGTTTAAACTACCTTCCCAATTGTCAAGTTGTAAAAGGGATTCTCTTACTTTAAGCGGCAAAAATAATTCATTCAAACGATTTTCAAACTTATTTTGAAGATCGAAATACTCTAGAGCGGCCTCTGTTGCGCATATTTTGTCACCCTCTACCTTTAATATGACTTTGTGAAACATAGAGGCAATGTTGTGTACAAACCACATCCAAATTTCGCTGGTGCGACACTCAAAAATTGCTTCAAAATCATTGGACAATTTTCAATAGACAAAAAGTATGCTTTCAACGGTTCGTACATTTGTAGAATTCGTTCAATTGCGGGCATCAGACTTAAAAATCTTGTTTTAGAAAATGATAACATCTTTTTGTATTCAACATTAACAAAGTCGCAGAATTGTTTAAGTTGATTTACTCTCACTGTATAAATATAGAAATGCTTAAATAACTTAACAACAATAACCTCAACGTCAATTGGTAAGACGTCCGTAGCATTTTGTACGCAATTGTTCAAAATGTATGCAACACAACCAATGCCAACCAGAGGTTTGCCACGAGAAGCATTCAATTTTGCAAATAGGGTGTTCACTCCCTTTCTTTTCATTCCGCCAAAATTTGTATTGGTATTATCAGCAGCTAATCCAATACACTTGTCCACTAAATTGTGGGTTTTCAAAGTATTAAACACATAACTATTTAACTGTTCTGATGTTTCACCAGGTAAGTCTTGCAACTGAAGTAATTTCACTTGAATACCTTTTTCACAATTAAAGTATCTCACCAACAAAGGTACTATTTTAATTTCTTTGTGGTTGGACGAATCGATCATGATGCTAACAAAATGTGCTTTGTGTAGATCAAGTTCCAATCGCAACTGGGATTCTTTAGCAAAAACATTTTTTACAATGGCTTCAGTTTTGGTTCGAGCTGCCATAAATTTGGGCTCAAACATGTTTGCTATTAGCTTTAATGTGCAATCCAAAGATCTAAAACTCTGCTGATGCTTGATCGTACGATACGCGAAAGTACCTTCCTTGGCTGCAATTAACATATTTTCAGAGCTGAAGTTTTCACTTTTGAAAAAAGTGTTTAGTGTAGCGCTATTAGACTTCGTATTTGCAGCTAATGTATGCTTTTTCTTGGTTAGATGAGCCTTAATATTGCTGCGACCACTGTTGGAAATATTAACATCACTTCTACAAATTTCACAGTACACAATATGCGGACTCAATTTATTTTTTATTTTCATAAACTGATATTCTTTCTGTAACTCCAAATTAAAATGACACTTTCTTCGAGGCGGTGCCATGTTTACGCAAATAATGCACAAGTAGGTAACTGAAATCAAACGACGTTGCTTTTTAGTAAGCGAAACCAGCACAGAAAACCAGACTGCATTCAACAAAAACAATTAACAAATAATATGTTCGCTTGCTGTCGAACGGTAGAACTCGTGTAGAATTGAACTTGTTTAGTCTTAGTCCGAGCGCTGTCGCTATTTATATGCGGCTCGCTAAACTTCGCTTCGATTCTCGCACGTTCCAGTCGCGGAGCATTCTGGGCTGTGCGTCTAGGATAATCGAGGGCGGACTGGAACGTTCGGGAAACAAACTACGCGAACATTCTCAACAACTTCTTAACGTCGTTATTGCATCATGATCAGTGAATCACCGATAAGCATTCTTTTTAAATAAAAAATAAATATTTTGGTATACCTATTTGCGATATTTGCATCTTCAAGAAAAAGAAAGTACATTTTAGTGTACTTCATGCTTCTATTAAGGACCTTAGGACACTGGCAGAAAAGAAAGTACTGTCCTACTAAAATAAGTACGTATGGTCACCGTAGTTATAACCTTAACATGTATTTGTGTCTATGAAGTTGTAAACGTCATTATGATATAGATTAGGTACTGTTTGTGTTTTTACAATGTTGCCTGTTTTCGTTATGAACGTATAAAAAAGAGGTTGAACAGTTATCTTAAAACATTGAAATTATACTATACTGAGTATCAAGAACAGTAAGGGACGTTTACAGGTCGACTGCCGGAGACTGGTATAACCCTTGATGTTTGTGATGCTCATACTGTTTTTTGCACCATTGTATTAAATTTGCCATAATTGAAATGATTTAATTTCTACTAAATAAACGAAAAGTCAAAAGCGACGTTTTAAATAGAAATGTCCAAATTTTTTGTTTTTATTGTTGTGAAATATAGTATACCTATATAATTTTACGTTGGTAAGTAAAAGACGTCGGTAAGTAATACTTTACCGACGAGTTGGGCCTCACAAACAGTAAACATATCCTACTGTCTTGAAAACGGATATGGTAAATAAACCAAAAAGCTTAATCGTGCAACAAAATTATTTCATTTCTTTTAATTTTTTTAATTAGTATCTATATGCCTATTAACCTCTGTCAAGCATGAAGTTTTAAACGTCTGTTTGACATATATTATTGTTTTTGTTTTTACAATGTTGCCTATTTGCGTAATGAACGTATTATACAAGAAGTTGCATAACTATCCTAAGAAAATATGTTATTATAATTATTTAATTTCTTTTAATTTCCATTTTGTAGGTTGGAAGGTCGTATGATGTTTCACACCAAATATTTTGTTATGAGTTTTCAATTTGTCCTTATTCTTTGCTACTAGTATGGAAGGCGGGCCGAACATTTTCATTGTTCTCTTCAATATGGGTCCCTGGATACTAAAGGTTTTGGAGGCAAGGTTCACACCAATTATGCCATTTTGACTGCTTTAACAGCATTCAAAAGAGTTCTTGTGTCCACAATCCACTACTATTATTTTGTTTTCTTTTATGTTCGGCCGGTATGACTGAAAAGAATAAACCGATGACTATGAGTCATTTTTTGGTGGGTCAACTATTCCCTACAATACCGGGCCATCTAACCCGAAAGTTATTTTTTGAACGACGATATAATGTAACACCAACACGTGAACGTGAACCTAGCCTATAAATACTATTTTAACATATTCCATAAATAAAAAGTAATTTTTTTTTGGTAAATGTAAATCAGCGACAACTTAAAGAGCAAACTGAAAATTCCTGGCAAATTTAATTAAGGTAAGGTGGGGTAAGGGTAAGAGCACCCTAGATTTTTACAAGTTTCACTTTATATTGTAATTTTGTTACTATTATAGGAAGCGGCGAAATGGTTTTTATTTAACGAATTATTGGTTTAATAGACTACGTGTTAATACCACATTTTCTTTTTAAATATCAAGTAATCCTTCAATTTTAAATTTTTTAGAAATACATGTTCATGGGTCGCTCTTACCCGGACAAACGGGGCAAGTGCACTTTCGCTACTAGTTTGCATATATAAATGTTATTTATCCATTGGGGCAAGAGAAACGTTTGAAAAATGTCTGCTAAATGCTTAGGTACTGACGAAAATAAATTAGAATAAATTTTTAAGACATGCAAGATTTTATTAACAAGAATAAATCAAAATCCCATTCTAGCTAACAGTATAAGGAACATACAAAATTACTGATATTGTGCAAATACTTAGTAAGTACTTAACCTAAAAAATATTATGTGTCCAAAGTTACTTCAAATTTAAGTATTCCTCTGCGTCCAACACTTGGTGGTAGTAAAATCAGTTCAATGTCATGTTTTGATACCAAACATTCATCTTCTTGCTCCGGCCATGCAAAACTATTCTTAGTGCCGTATACAGACGGTAGTCTTCTGAGGAACTTAACGGTCGCTTCATCATCTTGACATGGTGTAACCTTACCTATATAATATTTGGAAGTCTTTTTGGTAGAGAATTTAACTAATCCCAGTAATTAATGGCAGCATCAATCCCCTCTTTATTTACAGTATTCATAAATTCTTCTAAATTTTGTTCTTCAATATCGGCCATAAAATCATCGTCACTGTCTTGATAAATGATGTCGGTATGTGTTGTCGGAATATCACGTGAAGTGCTCGGTTGTGCTAAAATTAATTTCTCCTCATTATGTTTGATCATATCTTTTGAACAGGTGGTATTTGGGCGTCCATCTGTTGAGTTCGCGAGACGTTCTGAAGCTTGGGTGATTGTCAATATTTATGCTCCTTTGGACACACGCTTCCCCTTAGCTTGAACAACAGGACTATGTTGCTTCACTGTTTCTAATAAAAGGTTTTCAGAGCAAACCGTAGTTGCTGTAGCTGAATCTTCGTTAGTTGAGTTTGGCTGATTTTGACTTAAAAATCTTCTATATGCTGCCAGGGCCATAAACACCTTATTTAATCACTTCTGGATTATAGGGCACTATCCCGCCTTTTCTAAATCCGTTTGTGATTATTTCAGACTTGGTATCTAGCCAGATTTGACCAAACATAGTGCTGAATTGCTTTTCAGGTCATTTTTGACCAATAAGTTTTCTTGGCCACTTGACAAGCATTTCGTCCCACGAACTCTTTAAACACTTAAAAACTGTTAGATCAAAGGGTTGTAAGATATGGCTAAAGTGTGGCGGCAATTTAAAAATCATTATGTTTTCCTTAACCGTTGCTTTAATAAGCCTCTCGTCTATATGAGAGCTATGTTCATCAAAAATTAAAAGCTGGACCAATATTTGGTACAAAAGTTGTTGTGAAATAATTTAAGAAGACATCTGCTTCCATCCAACCATTTGATGTTGCTAGGTACACTGTATTCGGAAAATTTGTACCCTCAGGTGCCATCCACTCGTTCCACAAATTCTTGCCCTTGAACACAATGAGTGGTGGCAGTTTAACTCCTGTGGCGTTGGCTGCTAGGAGTACGGAAATGTTTTCTCTGCCCGGCCCAGATGTAGTCCTTGAGGATGCTATTCCTTTGAGCCCAACAACTTTTGTTTTTGAAGGGTCTAAACAAAAACTAGACTCGTCCAAATTAAATATTCTGTTCGTGTAAATTTTGGTGATCAAGCACTTTTTTGAGCATTTCAAAATAATTATTCATCAAGAAGGGATCCATACATTTTTTACGAGCATACTCCACACTTTGAGGTTATTTTATAGAGAGATGGTGTCGTTTTATAAATTCTAAGAACCAGTCACCTCCAGGAATATTATCCTTAAACGGCACCTTCATATTGTTCTGTGTCACAAAACTGGCTGTGATTTTTAACAGCTCTTTCCTACTAAGCCCCAAACCCCATTTCTCCATTACTTTCAAGCAGTCGGCAAGTTCCTTTTCTTTCTCCAGGGGTATCACTGTAGGCCTTCCCATTGTCTGGCTTTTTATTCCTCTTCTACCACTTACTCTAGCCTATAAGGTGCTTAGTGGAATGTTGTACGTTTTACTAGCCGCGTATGTGGTTATTATACCCCGTCTTATATCGGACAATGCTCTTTCTAGCTGATCTTTTGTGTATTTTGTAGCATGATCGGATTTCCTAATGTAATTTCGTACCATTTTCAATCTGAAATAAAAAGAAGCAAGTGAACACATTTATGGGGTAAGAGCAACCTAATAGGTTGCACTTTCCCAGGAGTGTGTTTTATAAGGGGCAAGTGTAACCTATGGCCAGATTTAACAATATAATTATGATTATTCAAAATATATCAGGTTAAACTATTTGTTAAGAGCATATACTTATTGCCAAAGTACTCAAAATACACGTACCTTTTTATATGGCTTCGATTTTTGTAGATAAAAGAAGTTAACACAAATGTATCACAATGTGCACATCTCCATTCAGAAACAAATACCGGAGAACTGCTTGAAAGTTAGTAACTGCAATACCTACCAGAGTCTGGCTAAGAAGGTTTCCGACGCATACCACTAGATGGCGCTGTCATATAACATACAATCTGGCAATATTTACTTGGAGTTGCACTTACCCCGAGGCTACTCTTGCCGCACTTTACCTTATCTTAACGACAGAATGCCGTATCTATATGTTACTAGAAGAATGTTGTGTACACCCGGTATATTCGTGTCAACAAAGTGTTGAGTGTCATCTATATACTTTAGAATTCACTCTAGTATATTTGCTAAAATTCCTCAATATTAAATATCTGGTGTGGAACACTCTACCTTCTACCCTACAACATGGAAATGACCTATAAAAACAGGTTTGTTTCGGCCTTGAATGTCTATTACCTACATAAAACGGAAATTGGTCATAAATGATAACATCGTGTCTTATCTAATACAATGAGATAGTCTGTTAACCAAATCTGAGTAAAAACTAACAAGAATGTCTTCTTTTTCCACTCTTCCAAAATAATAATCTCAATCGGATTCTCCTACTTCTGTAAAACAAGTGGGATATTTTCAATCAAAAAATTTCCCATGTTTCTCCCAATCATCCGAAGTAATCTTTTCTGTGTGCGACAAAAAATTTGCCACATTGTAGGGGAACATTTGGATTAAACCACGAGCCATAATTTATGAAGCCTATCTTTCGATGGACGTTCAGAACTTATCTTCCTATTGTAATAATTTTTACAGACATGCCATGCCATTTGAATACAGTTATATTGACAATGGTAAAGAGGCAATCGTAAAACTTCGTACCCATGTTTAATCAAAACATTATCAACTACATAATGTTTCCCTCTGGGCCTAAAAGCTTCAATTTTGTTCCACAGTTGCTTTTTTGTCAATCAACCACTCTTGCAGCTGATCTTTCTTACTAGAAAATAAGTGTGGCTTCTCTAATTGCACCGAAATACAATGTGTTATCAATACCCACCACACAATTTCCCGGAAATTTGGACAGTGCAGAAATCAGCTGTTTAATCACTCAATTTTGAAACCGGTCCCCATGCATTTCCGATCATTTTCAGCCTTGTCCCTAAAAGTCGTGATGGCAACCATTTTATATTATTTAAATAATTCAGTGGACAATATTTTAAAAATTATTTTATTTAACAGTTCTATCATTCGACTTTGTGAAAAAAATGCTAATAATACAGTTAAGTAAAACACATACTACAAATCTCTGTTAACACTAACAATTTCAAAAAATAACAGGCAATATAAATATAGCTATTTTTATATCAAGTAGCTAGTACTACTTAAATTTGATGTATTCTAGGAAAAAGCTTAAACAAAAAAATATTGTTTGTAACTCGTACCTAAAATATATTTTTTAGGACTCATTTGCTATTGAACAACAAATTCGTCCTAACAAACCTCAGTTTAAGTACTTCATACTAAAATAGCTATTTCACTTTTGTTTTATAATAATCACATTGGTCACATTCATATTTAATGCTTGATGTGTGTTTTAAATTACGTTGTTTGAAGCTGTTTTTACATTTTGTAGAATAATCACTTTTGTTACATTTATAATTAGTACTTGATCTGTGTATTACTTAACACAGTTTTAAATTACCTTTAGTTTTATAATCGCATTGGTCACATTATAATCAGCACTTGAAGTGTGTTCTATACAGTGCTGTATTACATTACATTTCAGTTTCCTTTTATAATCACATTTATAATCAGCCCTTGATTTGTGTATTACCTAATGCTGTTTTAAATGATTTTTGCATTTTGGTTTATAATTACATTAATCACACTTATAATCAATGCTTGATGTGTCTTAAACTATGCCGTTTTAAGTTCTGTTTCCATGTTGCAGTATAACCACATTGGTCACATTTATATTGAATGCTTGATATATGCCATAAATTATGCAGTTTTAAGCTATCTTTCCTCTTTGTAGAATAATCGCATTGGTCACATTTATAACCATCACTTGATTTATGTGTTACAAAATGTCGTTTTAAATTCTCTTTTCGTACTGTTTTATAATCACACTGTGCACATTTATACTCAATGCTTGATATGTGCCTTAAATTATGCATTTTTAAGCTATCTTTCCATTTTGTGGAATAATCACATTGATCACATTTATAACCAGCACAAAGTTGGTGTACTACACAATGCCGTTTTAAGTTACCTTTCGATTTTGTTTTATAATCACAATGATCACATTTATAATGAATGCTTGATGTGTGTCTTAAATTATGTTGTTTTAAGCTATCTTTACGTTTTGTAGAATAATCACATTCGTTACATTTATAATTAACACTTGATCTGTGTACTACACAATGCTGCTTTAAATTAGATTTCCGTTTTGATTTATAATCGCATTGGTCACATTTATAATCAGCACTTGATTTGTGTATATCACGATGCTTGTTTAAATTACTTTTCACTTTTGTTTTATAATCACATTGGTCACATTTATAATGTGTACTTCTTTTGTGTATTACACAATGTAGTTTGAAATTACCTTCTTGATTTGTTACATACTCACATAGATTACATTTGTATTTAAAAATTGAAGTATGATCTATAAGTTGATATTTCAAGTTATTTGTCACTGTTGGTGAATCAATATTTGTGACTTGTTTAACATTATTTTCCTTTATATGATCTGTTATACTGATATAATTCCCTAAGTACGACATGTCTTGTTTAATATTTGCAGTATCTACAAGCTCATTGTCAACATTCACACTATTAGAATCATAATCGATTTCTTCTTTTATTAGATGTTTGTTTAACACAAGATTTTGTTGGGTTAAAAATGAATTTATTTGTGCCTCCTCTGTAGGTTCTAGTTTAATAAGTCTCTTGTCTATGTCAAAAGCCATTTTTAAAGAGTGTGTTAATTAAAAAAATTTGTATTCCGTAATGTTACAACTCACTCTAATTAAAATGGTTGACAGTAAACTTGACTTTAGAGTAAGGAAGATCCTCCATGGATACTTGAATCCAATGTTGTCAGATTTTGTATTTCCTTCATTGCGAAATTTAATTTGAAATTTGTGGCACAATGACTTCTTGTATTGAAGCATAACCTATTATAGAATGCTGTAACTGATGCCATGCAGCATTAAGGAAAATTAGCTTTTCCTCCGCAAAATTTTGCGTTTAAATTAAGGTTAATGATGATAATAAAACGCATAATAAATTAAATACAAATGTATATATTTAAACGGGCAACTATATAAGCGTTGGCGGCTATACTTTTTCAAAAAAAATTAAAACCTTAATTACCTTCATATAAAAAAAAATCGTCGAAATCCGTCAATCAGTTGTCTCGCAATCTGCAACTAAATCATTCGATTATTTTAATACGGCGCTCCTAAGCAAACATGAAAATGTGATAATGCCAACAAACTTTAAAATATCGTGGCGGCAAACAATCGTCCAATAACGTCTAGTATGTACATTCTGTGACAAAAGTGATTGATAATGGTGAATACAGTGAATTTCTTTAGCATAAATAAGTACTGATCGTTTTTACATTTTTTTATTCTCGTTCAAAATTACTAGCTGAAAAGTAAATTCAATTTTTCTTGTTATGGTAACTCGACTCGACTCGACCTTATTGTTTTGATGGTAAAAGAAACTGCTCTGTTTTTAATAACTAGGATCTGCATTTATTATTATATTATTATTATTGATTCAGCCCATGCCCCATAGGGGTTTAAATTTATCGCCAAAATCTTTTCACTATTGAATGTACCAGAATGTAGACAGCGCCATTATCCCCACATCCCATTTTCATGTTTTCTTAGGAACACTGTATATAGGATAACATTTTTTTTAGGATAACTATGAAACTTTTTTTATAATATGAAAATGTAAACTTTCACCATTAACACTCATAATAAAATACTTATCTTTTTTGGGATTTTTTAATGGTGTACTTTAAATTATACAATCTAAACGTTTCGATAACACTTACAGTTATCTTCGTCAGTAGTAATGTTTGTTAAAAATTGTTAAAGATGTAGTAAACAATTTTGTCAAATTTGAAAAATTTGAAAAATTAAAACATAAACATGTTTATGTTTTAATTTTTCAAATTTGACAAAATTGTTTACTACATCTTTAACAATTTTTAACAAGCATTACTACTGACGAAGATAACTGTAAGTGCTATCGAAACGTTTAGATTGTATAATTTAAAGTACACCATTAAAAAATCCCAAACAAGATATGTATTTTTTTATAATAAGTTAATTACGAAAATAGGCAACATAGTAAAAACAAAAACAATAATCTAAGTCAAACATACATTTAAAACTATATATTAGATAGAATAGGGGCTATTAGACATCTATAGATATTATCCATAAAAATATCCATAATACAGTTTAAGCATTTCCAATCATATTTATTTAATTTTTACGCCAATTTCGCTTTATACTAAAAAGCTTTACAAAGAAAAGGTATGTAAAATTAAATTAACAAAAAAATATGTCTACACATTTTCTTATAAAATTAATCATTATTCACATATTAAAAAAAAATGAACTAACACTTACATTTTACTTTAAGCATTTTTTGCTGCTAAATTACGCGTCCTATCAAAAAATTGCAAAGTTCATAATTAACCTCTATAAATAAGTCCATATATTGGTGTTTCGACGGCGCGGACGCTGACCCGGACAAGGACACGGACACAGACGCAGACATAAGCACAACACAGACAGACAGACAGACACAGACACAGACAGACACAGGCAAACCCAGACAGACACAAACAGACACAGACAGACACAGACAGCCACAGACAGACACAGACAGACAAAGACAGACGCAGACAGACACAGACAGACACATGCACACACAGACAGACACAGACAGACAGACAGACACAGACAGACACAGACAGACACAGACAGAAACAGACAGACACAGACAGACATAGACAGACACAGACAAACACAGACAGACACAGACAGACACAGACAGACACAGACAGACACAGACAGACACAGACACAGACAGACACAGACAGACACAGACAGACACAGACACAGACACAGACAGACACAGACAGACACAGACAGACAGACAGACACAGACAGACAGACAACGACAGACACAGACAGCAGACAGACAGACAGAACAGACAGCACAGACAGACAGACAGACACAGACAGACACAGACAACACAGACACAGACACAGACAGACACAGACAGACACACAGACACAGACACAGACAGACACAGACAGCACGACAGACAGACAGACAGACACAGACAGACACAGACAGCACACAGACACAGACAACACGACAGACAGACAGACACAGACAGACACGACAGACACAGACAGACACAGACAGACACAGACGAGACGAACGACAGACACAGACACAGCAGCACAGACAGACAGACACAGACACAGCACAGACACAGACACAGCACAGACAGACAGCAGCACAGACAGACACAGACAGACACAGGCACGACACGAAGACAGACACGACAGACGACAGCACAGACAGGCACGACAGAACACGACACACAGCACAGACACAGGCACACACACGACAGACAACAGACACAGAGCACACATGACACAGACAGACTGACACAGACAACAGACAGACACAGACACAGGCACACAGACACTCAGGACACACAGGCACACAGCACCAGACACCAGACGAGACACAGCACGGACACACGACACACAGACTACAGACAGACACAGGCACACAGACACTGACAGCAGACACATGACACGAGACAACAGACACAGTACGCAGACACAGACAACAGGCACAGTCACTTGACATAGACTACAGGCACACAACACAGCACACAACACGAGATCACCAGCAGACGACAGTGTCGCAGAGCATGCAAGAACAGGAATAGGCGACAATGTCATTTTGTACGCAGTACACAGAAATTCGACACAGCAAACAACATATGTACAGGGCGTACATGACTACGGACACGAGACACATCAGCACATGTTAGCTTGGTAACGTGAAGATCAGAACTCATGTCTTTGGTTATCAGAAGTTCTTAATGTTTATAACAAATTGCAGTAATTTGTAGGCTAATTGTAGTACAGAGTTCACAAACCAACTTACGCGGATTTCACGATTGCATGGTCCATACTGAAGCAGAAAGTACAATGCATTGTCTAATTTAGTGGTAGTTAAATACGAGAAAGTTCGTTTCAATGCTTGAATAGAATATTAGTAATGGTAATTTTAATTTAGGTAAGGAGTTTTTAAATCAACCTGTTATCTGTTCTGAGATTCCACCGATGTTGCATGGTGATTGGATTTGAGTTCATGTAATATACAATTGGCTGATAATTTTAATTGTTTAAATTCAAGTAATAAGATTGATATGCTGGTAGTTTCTAATATAGCTGGCCTCTTATATACTGATAGAAAGCAGGTTCTGTCTTGCTGATTAGTGGCTATTGAAACATTTCTGTGTTGGACTTTAATGGCGAAAATACCGTTTTCTTGTGTCATCAGGAAAACCATGCTTGAAGTAGCACTTTTTGCTAATGATGTGTATCTGCCACAACTCTGGGACCTTGATGGGTTTGGGATTAAAGATCCAGTCGAAAAGAAATCGCAAGAAGAGTTAGCCTTAGCTACTAAAGCAGTGTTTTTGGAAACGATGACTGTTAAGAGCGAGGGAAGGTATGAGGTGCGTTTGCCATGGATAGAGGGTCATCTGTCTTTACCAAATTTATACAGTGCGTGAAATAAATGACCCGACTTTTTTAATATATAGCATTGTCAAAACTAGACTCTAAAATACATTCATTAAGTTAAAAAATGATAATCTAGTCACAGATTATGAACATGTTTTTCAGGAGTGGTTGAATGATAATATAATTAAAGAGGTATTTGGAGAGGTACCTACTACAGCGAACGTTCATTACTTGCCTCACCGTCCAGTCGTGAAGGAGGGCAGTGCGACCCTCATTAGGCCAGTTTTCCATGCGTCCGCGAAGACAAAGGATCAACCTTCACTTAATCAATGCTAGATAAGGGATCTAATGTCATAGGTAGGCATATATATTCCATACCAGCCGGGGAGGTACCACCACCCTTTACCATGGGCTCCTTAATATTGGGTCTCCGATTTTCTGAGCTCGGTAAGGGCTGCCGGTTACCTTTTCCATCATCCTTAATCTATTCTCTAAAAGTCCCAAATTAAAAAATAAGATGGCTGTGTTTTCTAGGGTAATAAATTCCGGACGTAAAAGCGTGTCCCATTCGGATGTCTGGGAGGGCAGGGCCCAAGCGACCTCGGTCATCAAAAGTATCAACTTTCTGATTCACTACTGCAACATCCGCGGTATCAGGTCTAATCTTAATGCTATTTACCAACATCTTGAACAATTACAACCTGATATTTTGTTTCTATCTGAAACACAAGTCTCCTCTGAAAGCTCCGACTCACCCGACTTGCAATTTCCTCAATACCACTTTCACTCTAACTTTAGATATAAAGGAGGCGTATGTGCCTACATCAAGGACAGAATTGCTTAGAAAATAAAAATTTTGAGGTGATTTGGTTTAAACATTCTGGTCCTAATTTTGTGAAATTCTACTGTTGCATTTATAGGTCTCCTAATGACAGTAACCTTCAAGACTTCTTCGATTACCTTAGTATGAAAGTTGACTATCTCCTGTCTCAGTTTCCATCTTGCGATATCTCAATTGTAGGCGATTTCAATATTCATCACTCTAATTGGCTTCAGTTTTCATCTACTACAAATCCTGCTGGTCATAGTGCAGAAACATTTGCTATTTCAGGTGATCTCACACAAATGATTTCTGAACCCACAAGAATCCCTCTCCTTTAGGCAGTCATACATTTTGTTCTTTAGCTAAAGCCACTAGTAAAAACTTTGGAACATCTTCATTTCCTCCCCTGACGTCTATTGATGGATCGGTAGTTGCTGATTCTGTAGAGCAAGCCAATGTTTTTGTGGATTTGTTTGCATCAAACTCGTATCTCAATGATTCTGGAAAACATGTGCCCCTAGTCAACTCTTCTTCATACACTATGAAACCAATTCATTTTCGGTACAAGCTCGTCGAATCGATCATCAGTAGGCTTGATCTCAATAAGGCGACTGGCCCAGACGGTATCCCAGCTATTGTCTTAAAGAAATGTTCCCCCGAACTAGTACCAGTCCTATCTAAGCTCTATACGATCCCTATATCTTCTGGGGAATTCCCTTCATCATGGAAGTTAGCAAATGTTCAACCTATTCCCAAAAAAGGTGATAAGACCGATCCCTCAAATTACAGACCAATTTCCATCACTTCCATTTTGTCTAAAATCATGGAAAAAGCCATCAATCAGCAACTGCTCACGTTCCTTGAAACTAACAAACTCCTTAGTGACCACCAATATGGGTTTAGTCAAAGTCGTTCAACAGGCGATCTTCTTTCATATGTGACCCAAGTTTGGAACAATACAGTAGAGCAGTCCGGTGAAACAGTTGTAGTCGCTTTAGATATCTCAAAGGCATTTGACCAAGTTTGGCATAAGTGTTTACTTGCCAAACTCACCTCGTTTGGGTTAAATGACACGCTCATCAACTGAGTTTCTAGTTTCCTTGATAAAAGACGAATACGTGTCGTAGTTGATGGCTTTTTTTCAAAAGAAGTTAACATTAACGCGGGCGTACCACAGGGATCCGTTATAGCGCCTACACTTTTTCTGCTGTACATAAATGACCTTATTTCTTCAACAACTAACCCCATCCATTGCTTTGCTGACGATAGCACTCTTCACTGTAGTCAATCTCAGTCTACTCATAGGGATAATCCACCTTCTATGTCAAATCAAGAAATTAAAGCTGAAATGGCAAATTCAATCAACAAAGATATTCAACGTATTCTCGAATGGGGAAGCAATAATCTAGTTAAATTTAATGCTAACAAAACTCAGTGTTGCCTTGTGTCCGCCGATCATTTCCTGTTGTAAGTATGAATGGCTCAGTTCTTAAGTTTTCAGACTCTATTACTCTGTTGGGTATGACTGTGTATCTTCAAATCTCTCATGGGTTGACCATCTTCTGTCAGCTACCAAAACAGCTGCTCGTAAAATAGGCTTTTTGTACAGATCTAAGCAGTACTTTACCTCTCAACAACTCCTTCTGCTGTATAAGGCACAAATTCGGCCTCATCTGGAATATAATTCTCACCTCTGGGTTAGTGCTCCCCAATACGCTCTCGATATCGTTGACCGTATTCAAAAGAGAGCGATTAGGCTTATAAATGACCCGTCCTTAATTTCTCACATACAGTCCCTTGAGCATAGAAGGATAGTTTCAGTTCTTTCTTTGTATTATCGTTATTACAACAGCTATTGTGATGCTGAATTATATTCTTTGATACTATCTCGGACTATCTTTGTGAGAAACACTCGGTTCGCTCATTCACATCATCAGTATGCAGTACAAATCTCCACTTGTCGTACCAAACGGGCGCAATCCACACTTTTCTACACGGCTTCTAAACTCTGGAATGATCTCCCTAGTTCCTGCTTTCCTCTTACTTATGATATGAGAAAATTTAAGGTAACTGTTCATAGGCATCTTTTGGCAATTCATTATCCCTCTATCCATCCTCCTAAGTGTTCCTGAGTACTTTAGCACGATACGCCTAATTATTTAGCCTGTTCATGTCCACAATCATTAAAAAAAAACGTTTTGTTAAGATTTAGAACGGGTAAAATCGGTGTTGTATCGGATATCCGAAAGACCAGCCTTAACGAGGCAGATAGAGATTTTTGCGTTTTTGTATATTGATTCCGATGGTTGAGAAGGGATTTTTCGGCACAGGCGCGTTGTATTCGGAGTAAGTAGTAGTCCGTTCTTATTAGAGGCGACCATAGGCCCTCAATTAATAGTACACCATATAGTAAAGAGACCATATTGCAATTGATGACAACTTTTATGTTGACAATTGTGTCACCAGTGTATCACATGACGATAATCTTCAAAAGTTCATTAAGGAATCCATCATTCTCATGAATGAAGCGACGTTTGACGTTAGAATCCTCTGCTATCCAGCAGTTTTCGGGTCAGGTGTCTGATACCTCGGAAGGTTTACCTCATATAGCTGTTCTAGCAATTGTATGGAACAAATATTATGGAGCTGCTGTGATTGGAACTAGGTTGTTTTCACCTTTAAAGGATGATCTCGAGTTTGATGCAAGATTATTAGTTTATTTTTGGAGTGATTCCTCTACATTTCTAAGTTGGATACGTCGTAATGGGGAGACGTTTGTAGGTAATCGGTTGAAGGAAATTGTGAGTCAAACTTCTGTTGGGGATTGGAATTTTGTTTCAAGAGTTTTGAACCCTTCTCGTGGTTATTCTCCAAAACAATTGCATAGATCAAAATGGTGGGAGGAACCAAGTTGGCTTTAAAACGAACCCAATATTTGGCCGTAAGGTGAAATTAACTGTAATGAGGAAGAAATTAATAAAAATAAAAAAATGTGTCTACACTTATTAATTCTAATTCATCTTCGGTAGGTTGGTATGTTTCATATCTTTCGAAATATACAAAGACCTTACAAAGGATTGGATGGATTTTAAGATTTCTATTTAATATAAAGAATCCGACACAGATGTTGTATGGCGAACTTTCTGTAAATGAATTAGAAGCTGGCGAGATACATAATATAAACTTAATTCAAAACGAGTGCTTTGATGGTGAGAATGATCATCCAAAGATGATCGTGGAGTATTTGGCTTACGGTCTAGAGTTTCAAATCGACATGACGCTGAACAATTTCGTTTTCCGGTAATCTTATCAGCTAATCATGTGTTAGTAAACTTATTTTCGAACAGCATGTCAACTGTTTAGATGTGGGTACCCAGGGATTAATGACTGTTTTACGTAAGGTGTATTGGATAATAGGAGGTCGAAGGATTATCCGATCTATTTTATCGAAATGTATCGTTTGCAGACGACATAAAAGTAATGCTTTTGTAACAAATTGATCTCCTCTTCCATTGAATCGTGTGTGAGATGCAGCTGTTTGTGAGATAGCGGGGGTAGATTTCGCGGGGCTATTCCTTTGAAAAGTGTGCATTTTTACCTGCGCCGTTTATCGAGCTATACATTTAGTATTGTGTGCAGGATTGTCAACAGTCAACTTTATGCAAGTCCATAGGCCATTTATAGCGCGACGCGGTCCACCAAGGACTGATGGTACTAATTCCGTAGGTACCGAAAACGTCTTTAGTAAACTGGGTTGGGAAGAGATAACCGCAAATTGTAGGGTCGAAAGAATTTCGTGGCGTTTTAATCCGCCTACTGCCAGTTGGTGGGGTGGATTTTGGGAAAGACTAGTGGGAATTTCAAAACAAATTCGGGGCAAAGTGTTAGGGTGTGCTTGTGTAACTTATGAGGACTTACTTACGATCCTCCGCGATTGCGAACCTATTATAAACCAGCGACCACTTACTTACGTTTCCAATGATGCTAATGAGCCTACATCTCTTACTCCTATGATGTTTATGAGAGACTTAGTTGGTAGTGGTGTTCCCTATTGTGACAAGGTAGAATCCGATTGTTATGTAAAAAGATTCAGCACAAGCACAAAATCCGAGATTATTAAGGCAGAGATTTAGAAAGAATACTTAGGACAACTAAAAATGCCAAGAAGCCTGGCAGGCAAATTGCCTTAGGATTTGTCTTTATAGGTAATGACACTAACAAACGTGTTCAGTGGCCGTTAGGTAGAGTTGTAGAAGTGATTCCTGGCAAAGATGAACAGATCCGACTTGCTAGAAGGAGTACAGCTAGAGGATCATTAGTGAGACCGGTTCAGCGTTTATATCCATTAGAATGTGATATGACTCAACCCGTTGTTGAGAAGAGAAGCCTCAAGATTTCATCATCCACAAAAGGACGAGTACTGATGTAAATGAATCTGAATCAACCGAAAGTGCGGAAAATTGTTCACGAGTTGATGTTGACCGAGTAACGCGTAGTGGCCGTCTAATTTAAATGCCTAAAAGATATTTATAACGGGTATTTTATTTTTACTATTGTATTTAGTTATTTTGGTGTTAAGATAGTGGCGTTACAGATTGTATTGTTAACAAGTTTGTTATTGTAATGTGAGATATATTTTATTTAGTGAATCACTCACTAGGTTATCGTGACTCAGGTGGGAGGATGTTAAATATCCTTGTATAATTGTTTGGTTTGGTTTTTCATTCTGCTTTATGTAATGCGCATATTGGAGTGTTTTGATGGTATTGTTAAAAAAAAATAGTCACCATCTTTCTTTTTTTTGACAATTTTAATTTTAGTACTGGTAGAATATAATGTCGAAATTAGTTTAATTATATTTGTTCACTTGCTTTAATAAAGAACCTTTGTTGATACTTAAAACGGATAGTTTTTTTGGACGCAACACTAAATTTAAAATTCTATTATATATTCTACAATATTTTTGACAAATTGCATATATTGTAAAATTGAGGCGGAGTGTTCAAGTGTGACAGTTTCACAATAAATTTATTTTAAAAAGCGACGCTAGCGCTCCTGCCATCTTGTTTCGGTACTATGTTTTGTGCTTGCTTGTTAAATGATGTTTGTCCAACAGTTGCAGTTTTTCACGTGTTTTATACGTTAGTTTTCAGTGAGTAAAATCAAATTTTATTCACTAGTGACTAGTGTTGGACAAAACGTCGTATATCACACGTGAGTGAAATACCATTATAAGCACGTGAGAATTTGTCGCACTCGTGCTTGCTTATAATGGCTTATTTCACTCACTGTAATATAATCTACTATCATTTTTGTGGCTTTCAGTTAATATACGATTTTATTTTAAACGTGGCATATTAATCATTAACGCACTTTCTCATCAAGTTTAGTGTGCCTACATTGACAAGGAACTCTGATAATCTACTGGCTCTGATTAAGTTCAGAGCTAGTAGATAATGAGCATGTTTCTTAAATGCTAGAACAACGACTCGAGTAGCGATCGCCGTTGTATATTACCTCAAATTTTTGTTCACGTCGTTTTTAAATGACACCATTTTGTTCGAACTTACGGTGCGTGCGTTTCGCGCACCTAGTCCATACTCGGTGTACCAAACTCGAACACGAAACATAACCTGAATTCAAATTTGTGTGTGTGTAACATTATTTTTTTAAGTGTGAAGGGGTTGAAGTGGGTGTTCTTTTATGATGGTAAATTAACATTGTTAACAATATAATCTATATGTTGCTTTTTGCAGAGTGAACCCTCTAGATTTACATGCTATTATTGCAACTTAAGCAGTCCTGACTGGGGAATCATTTTGTGGCATGGTTGTTTTAGAAGTAGCAGTGCATTAATTCTTGATGACGAAAATCGGGTATATCTGCAGGATGGTAACATTTATTACATTACACATATCTCAAACACCAATCTTTGTTACTTACAGATCAATTGGAAGTTGATGGAAACACAATTCTCTGAAGATGGAAATGAAAACAATTCAAATCAAGAACAATTGAATAATGAAGATCAAATTGTTAATGGATGGAGCCGGGAAGCTGTTCTGTTACTGTTTGCCAGATATGAAGAAAACAAAGTGTTTAGAAAAGAAAAATGGTGTTAAGAAACACGTATGGCAACGGTTTGTAATACAACTTAATTGTAACAAGGATTATACTTTGTTTATATTTCAGCATTGCTTCGGAAATGAGAACGCATAGTTTCGAATTTTCTTGGGATCAACTACAGAATAAGTGGAAATGTTTGTTACGAACATATAAAAGTATAAAAGACCATAATAATAAGTCAGGACACAATCGAAAAAATTGGCAGTATTTCAACGAAATGGGTAATTTGCAATCAAAAAATCCAGCTGTAGAACCTCCTATTATTGTGCATAATGGAAAACACATTATAAATCACACATCTGATTCTCCATCTATAATTAAGGTGGTGTAAATGGTAAAAATTTTAAATAATATAATAAAGTAATAAGAGTAAAAAGTTCTCCAAAAACAAATCGTTAAACTAACTGGAGATACTAATCATTCACCACAAATAATGCCTTTGTCCCAGTCGCTAGTTTAAAGTGGGGAGGTTCATTATTTTGATTTGCTTGATTACCACAAATTCTGCTGTTATTTCCACTGAACATAAATAATAAAAAATTGCAATGTAACACTAATAAAATGATCTCGGACGCCTAGTTATTTTTTATAATGCTCGGAATAACTAAACCGAGTTCTACACTAAAAATTTTATCAAAATGAAAAATAATAAAAAATATACAACTGTGTTTATTTACAGTTAAAATGATCGGGTTATATAAACTATTTCTTAAACTAGTTATAGCCTTAAATTACTAATTAAATCATAAATACCTGTTACAAAATATACATCTTCTTGAGAACCCCTGGTATTATAAAAAATAATGCTGAAATGCAAACCAATGTGACGTAATTCTCGTGTCAATGTTGCGCAATATATTGCAATAACAATGCTTTTATGTTGTCAACCACACCCAAACTGGATTTTATTTCTTATACATTTGTCTTCTTGAAATTGAATAATCCGTTTAATGCATTTTTTTGAAATTTTCAAATAAAATTGCAATCATAAAATGAAAGGGTACGCAACAGTAAAATTAAATGCGTACTTAAATGTAATAAAAGTGTAAATCAAAGTAAAAATAAAAGAAAGTAAAGGTGAAGTGCCTGAAAAGAGCAAATGTTTTAATTTTTAGTATAATGCGTTAGAATATCTTACCATCAAATCAATGGCACTTTCACTAAATTTAGGTGGAAAACCCAAAAAAGCTTCCTACTCAACATAAGATTCATTAAGTACTAAAATGGACGCCTAGAATATCAGACGATGATGAAGTCGTGCGCGAAAAATTTGCGGAAAGAATTAAGTCAACGATGACGCATTGCGTGAATAAAATGATCAGAAAACTAATTTGAAGTGGGAGTATAAACCTTTAAGAAATATATACCGTTAAGAAGATATGCAACTTAAGTTACACCGAAATGCAAATTAAGTTGCCTACCACATATTTACAAATTATTAATAAAATGTTTCTTATATTTACAACTGAATGAACGAAAGACCTTAAATTACGGTATATTTTAATACAACTCAAAATGGGTTGTTACACATCAAGTTCCAATTCCACTGCAGGTTATTCATTATATCAAGTTAAAACACTAGGCAAAAACATTGATACACGTGCACATAAAAGGAGAAGGGAAATAGATACAAATGAAATTCTTCATTTAGCCCTTGAAGAGAGTAAAAAACAGCACCAAGGGGATCTTGAAGAAAAAAGGAAATTTAATCATTTGCTTGAAATGCTTATAAACATCACAAAAAATCAAAATAGCAAATAAGTGAAGTTGTGAGAAGGTACCTTTAAGAATTTATTTTAATAAAAAAATGTTTTAAGTTTATAAATTTATTTTCAAATGTTTCATGTATTATTCATATCACTTACTAAATAAATACTACTACTACTAACACTACATAATCATTTTGCAAATTTTATGTTAGGTAAGGTTATTACAACTGTTCAACAATATAATTTCGTTTTTGAATCCCCATTCTGTTTAGATTACGATTTTCAGTAACCTCATGCTGGAATATGTAATCATTGTTTTGAGCCTCTTCAATTACAATTTCATCATTGTGTAAAATACAAAAGTTATGTAGAATACATGCAGCTAATATTACGGTAGGTACATTCTTGGTATCATGCAACTCTAAATAAAATAGCCACCGCCAGCGGTTTTTTAATAGAGCAAATGCTCTTTCGATAGTAGCTCTTGTTGCTGCATGTGCAACATTGTATTTTATTTGTTTATTTATTAAGTGACCATTGTTTTTAAATGGTACGAAGATATGTTGACCAAGAGAATATACAGAGTCTTTAAGTAAGTGAGAATTATTAGGAAAAAACTCCTCATTGTTGTAACATTCCCGACTTCTGAAAGACACGTGCGTCATGCTCCGATCCTGGAAATCCAATAAAACAGTCTGTAAATACACAAAGGTTATCACATACAACTTGCAGTAACATTGATGATCTTCCTTTACGATTTATACATACTGCTGAATTTTCTTTAGGCGCTTTAATATCAATATGACATTCGTCTATTGCTCCTATTACACCAGGAAAAGATCGTTTAGACTGAAAAGCTATTAGTAAATCTCTTTGTAGCATTGATCCTGATAATTAAACTTACATAAAATCCATTCATTACTTCCACTGCTTTATCTCCTACAGGCCATTTGATATACACTTCACCAAAGCTGCTTAAACATATTGACATTCTTATTAAGAAATGGTACACAGTGCTCTTTGCTACATTAAATCGATCTGCTATTGACCTAGGGTTGAATATAAAAAAGAACATAGTACAATAGGATAAGCATTACTCCTATCTGTAACTTTCCTGATTGGCAAGAACCCAGACTGCAACCAAACATACCAACTTAATACTTTCTTTTGGCCTGCCACGAGGTGCTTGAAACATTGTCTCGTGATTATTATTATTACCTATCATATTTATAAGTATATTCGATCAATTTTCGTTTTTTTGAATTAAAAATAAAACTCCCAGCTTGAATAATGGTTGTATTAATCAAGGTATTGTTCATTGCAGTATTTTAAGAAAATGAAATGAATGTTATGATTTATATTATAGGTTATGTTATACAGTACCCGTTTTTAAACTAAAGCAGTTCGAGTAAGTTTCTAGATGTTCGAACAGATTTTACTCGAACTATTAGTGTTAAGCATATGTCACACTATTCGTCAGTTTGACAAACTAGACTATCAGTCTGTAGTAATGACGTCATTACTAAATAATTTGACGAACGCATCAAACTAGGTGGTCACACTGTACATCTAAAATTTGTTCAAACATTGAGGTTATGCAGCCGTGTTTTTAATTTGAGAGGTTGGTTTTGAGTTGAAAATGAATAACAAAGGCGTGGCAGCGGTTGTATCTCTGTTGGGGTTAGCTCTACTAACTTACAGAAGCACCAAAAGAAAACAAAAGAAACGACAGGTATCAAAGTCTTGGTTGTTACAACAAAATGAAGGTTATGGTCGTGGAGTACTGGCAATGGTTAAAAATGAATTAAAAAATACGGATCCTTCTGGGTATAAAAATTATCTGCGAATGGATACTGCAGTATTTAATAATTTATTAAACTTGATTCATGTAGCCATCTCGAAGCAGGATACAATTCTTCGACAATGTATAAGTGCAGAAGACAGGTATTGAATGTCACATTGGTGTAATGTTTTGAAAAATAATTACAACTTATAGATTAATGGTTACACTGCGATATCTGGCAACAGGAGAAACTTTAACAAGCTCAAGTTTTGCAACACGAATCGCACAAAACACTTTAAGTGTTATTATTAACGAAGTTTTGCATGCTATTGTTAACCATTTACAAGAGGAATATTTAAAGGTTAGTGTTTCTAAATGTTACACATATAATTATGTAATAAAAAACATATTTGTAAATATATTTATTCTACATCTTCATCTTGCTCTTGATACTGTAGTATCGTTTTGATTATGTCTATTTTACATTTTTGTTTTAATTTATTATTTATTATTGATTGAATTTCATTTGAAATAAATTGTCCGAATATATCCCATGGCTGTTCTCCGGTTGAAAATTTATCCAGTGCTGTACCTATCCTTTCAAAAATAGGCATAGCTAAGTCACTGTCTGCTTTTTTTTTTTATTGTTGAAGGCATACCCACTGTTTGGCGCCTCGGTGGTTGAGCACAGCCAGTTGGTTGATTCGAAGTAGTTGGACTCCTGCTACCATCTTCATTTGAAGCATCAAACAGAAAGTGTTAATGAAATTAATATTGTTACAGGTGCCAAATACACAAGAAGAGTGGAAAACAATTTCAAAAAAGTTTTATAAATACTGGAATTTTCCGAATTGCATTGGTGCCATGGATGGAAAGCACATTTCATTTCGACCATTAAAAAAAGATGGATCTTTTTATCATAATTATAAGGGAACCGATAGCATTGTTCTTTTGGCTGTAGTGGACACAAACTATAAATTCTTAATGGTTGACATTGGCAGAAATGGCAGAATAAGTGATGGAGGAATATTTCAGCGTAGTCCTATAGCATATGCTATAAATAATATCACGTTAGAATTTCCTCCTCCTAAATGTTTGCCTGGGAGAAACAAGGAAATTCCACGTTTTAATTATGACGATGCATTTCTATTAAAAGAACACATCATGAAACCATATAAATTTCATGGCCTTTCGACGAGCAACGAATATTTAATTATAGAATTTGTCGTGCACGAAGAATTGTGGAGAATGCATTCGTATACTAAGTAACAGATTTCAGTATCTTATTAAATACCATGAATGTTAACGTGGAAAAAGTAGTACTAATAACAAAAGTATGTTACATTCTACATAATTACTTGATGACTGTATCGCCCAACTACAGTGTTAACATGGAAGATGAAGATATGACTTGTCATTTACAAAATTGAGTACAACAAGGAGGCAATCGATCTGCGAGAACACCACAAGAAATTCGCCTAGAATATCAAGAATATTTCAATACCACAGGTGCAGTACCGTGGCAACAAGAATCACTTAGCAATAATATTATGTAAATAATTTGTATTATTATAACTATGTATATATATACATTAATTAATTAAAATTAGCAAGGATTATAGATTTTTTTTATTAGTAATTCTTATTTTATCATATTGTACTTCCATCCTGAGTTAAAGGTGACTGAGCTTCCTCTATTTCAAAGCGTTCATCCAAACTACTGCAGTCTGATTGTACAGGTAAATTCCTACAGTTACTCCTAGCTACAACATGAACTTGCCGAAATAGTAGGTCTTCGAAGCACCACAAACTTACTTTGACCAACTCTGCTCCAGATCCACTTGGCATATTCCTCAATTTATTTAATTATTTATTGAACTGAGTCCTCAAAGAATTAATTTTTGTTTTAACGTCATTACCTAAAAAAAATTTAATAAAACATTATGTTTACAGTATTATTACATAATAATGGAATAGTTACATGCTCATTGAACCTGGGCGAATGTCCTGTAAATTTGCAGCGATCTCCTCTAGGGCTTTAACTCTAGCCCCCTTGTTATGATATCATGGATCTTTCACCACATATAGCACTTCCTTATTTCTAAATAATTCTATTAGAACCGAAACTTGATGATGATTCCAGGACATTTTGTGCTTACAAGTATTCTTGGCTTACAAGGTGTGCACTTTCAACTTTGCATTGGAGGTTAGGCAGCGATAAAATAATTTCAAGGTTATCTTCATTAGCGCCACTTTTCTGGCATTCAAATAAGCCAATCAGAATGAAGATCGCATTAAACTGACTGATAGAAATAGAGACGCCGCTAAAATTTAGAAAATTTGACCAAACTGCATCTATGACGTCATCATTCTTGACTATCAGTTTAGTTTGTCAAACCGACTAATAGTGTGACATAGGCTTTTTTTAAAAACACGCTCAATGTGACTCTGATTATGTTCGAATGCACACGCCATCTATACACTGTGGTTCAAAAGTAACATATCCGTTGACCCATAGATAAGTGTGCGTTGACCTACTTATATGTATACAATGTTAGAAGGGATTGCTTTCTACTAAGTTAATCCTTATTTTTGTTAATTACACCAATTTTTCCATTTGCTTTAACTTTCACTAAAAATAACACAAGTATCCATTTTGAAATTATCTATAGGTAGTTCCAAGAATGGAACTAAATTGTAGTTTTTTGGAGTTAAAATGACAGTTAAGTAGTTCTATAAAAACTTTTATCTATAAAATTTTACTATTATACACTCACGGTTGTGTTCAATATTTAATCACTGCTTTTAGTTGATGCGTGTAACGGTGTAATCACAGTATTGTGGTGTGCTTTTAATAAATATTTGTGTACCTTTACGTGGCAATACAGTGTAACGTAACCTTAAATTACATTAAATAAGTATGGCTGGAGAGCTTGATGGAGAAATGATTAAACTTGAACCTACAGAAGAAAACCAAGTAAATTTAGTTTTCACCCAAAAACATATTGTAAATTATGATCTAATAAAAGTAGAAAGTGATTATGAATTTAAAAATGTACAATGCAACTATGAACTAGACAGTGTTGTGAACGTTAAAGTAGAAAGTCAATATTCTATACACGATAATAATCTAAACACAAACAGTGACCCATTGGAATGTTCAACAAAGGAGAAAGGAATTTTAAAATGTGCTAGTGCCGTTCATGTCAGTTCTGATTATAAATGTGATCATTGTGACTACTCAACAAAGTGGAAAAGTCGCTTAAAAAACCATTCTTTAAAACACAGTTCGAATACGAAATACAAGTGTAATCAATGTGATTATATAACAAATTGGAGTTCAAACCTAAAGAAACATAATTTAATACATACTTCAAGTACTGAATATAAATGCGAGCAATGTGACTATTCAACAGGAGTGAAATATTATTTCAATAGGCACTCTGTAAAACATAGGTCAACTACTGAATACAAATGTACTGAATGTCATTACTCAACAAAAGTAAAGCACTATTTGAAACAGCATCAAACATCACACTCTGCAATAAATGAATATAAGTGTGACAAATGCGATTTTACAACCAAGCGAAAAAAGTCATTAAAAAGCCATATTGTAAACCACACTTCGGGTACGGAATATAAATGTATTCATTGTGATTATTCCACAAATGTAAAATGGTATTTGAATAAACACTGTGCAATACATACTTCAAGTATGGAATACAAATGTGACGAATGTGATTATAGCAGTAATGTGAAGTACTATTTCAATCGGCATCGCTTAAAACATACTTCAAATACTAAATATAATTGTAACCAATGCAGTTATTCTACAAAGGTTAAGTACTATTTAAAACAGCATCAAGCTATACATAGTTCAAATACTGAATACAAATGTGAGTATTGTAATTATTCTACAAAGGTGAAATGTCATTTCAATAAACATCGTTCAATACATAATTTAACAACTGAATATAAATGTAACCAATGTGATTATACCACAAAATTTAAGAGTAATTTAAAAAGTCATTTCATAATACATACTGATATAAAATACAAATGTAACGAGTGCAATTATACGACAAATTGGAGCAATGGTTTAAAAGTGCATTGTTTAAAACACACTTCAGGCACAAAGTACAAATGTGATGTATGTGATTTTAGTACAAAATGGAAATCTTATTTAAAAGCTCATGTAGTAATGCACAGTTCAAGTACTAAATTTCAATGTAACCAGTGCTCTTATTCTACAAGATGGAAAAGTAATTTAACAAAACATAGTGCAATACACATTAAACAAATGAATATGTTAATGCACGATGTTTAAATAGGACTTGTAAAACTCATATCTCCCGTACATCTTTACATATAACTGTATATTCTATATAACAGCATTACAAATCTAGTTTTAAGACGTATCTATTTTTTATATATGAATGTGAATATTTTATAATGTACAACAAAATAATAATTGTGTAGTAATAAAAATAAATTATATCGAAATGTATGAATTGAATTTTTAATAATTATATATTATTACTTGTTTCTATAGAAATACAAGTGATTTGTGATGTATGTGCACCAAAATTGAGTCAATATTACTTTTACGAAGAGAATGAACTAAACTAATGATTGTAGATGTAGTGAAAATCAATAATAATTTGAAAATTGACAAAAATGTTTGTTATCCTTCGACGGTTCTCCAAATATTTTCTTTCATCTATTTTCTCTGAGAAAACAGATTTTGCAATAACTTTCATGTTACAAAATTTCTAATTGAGCTCCAGACCATAGCAAATTCATCACCGTCTGTTATGATAAAGTCTCATTTTCTTTCGGTAAATGATGACTTTCTCTTTTACATCTGGCACCTGTAAATTATTGAGCTTCTGACATTTCTGGCAGTTATTGTTACAATCTAAGGATTTATTTTAATTATATTCAAATGTGCTACCTTAATCTACAGATAGTGATGCTATTGAACACAAAAATTGCAACTCAGGTAATACGTTGCTGGTAACTTACATTATTCTTGTCCAAAAATAATTCTTATCAAATCTACGAGTTTTAATTATAATATCCAAAGTTACTTTAGAATTATTTTATTTCTTTTAATTTAAGTTAGCATCTAGATGTCTATTAACATCTGTCTGTCATGAAGTTTTAAACGTCTGTTTGACATAGATTATTGTTTTTGCGTTTACAATGTTGCCTATTTTCGTAATGAATTTATAAAAGAGATTGCATCCTAAAAAAATGTTATAAAAATGATTTCATTTCTTTTCATTTCCATGTTGTAGGTCGGAAGGTCGTGTTAAAACCTTCTTCGTAGATGAGAGTGAGTTCGGACGAAGACGCAGCAGGCTATCTAGTGGACGTAAACGTACATTTCACCTAAAGGAAAAATATTCTATTATGTGTTCGAATGCATTTATTTAACCTTACTTCCACAAATTAGAAGCTGCCCGCCATTCATTTAAACAAATACTGATGAATTGCGGTATCAACCTCGTTTTCTGAAGAAAAATTTCTTATCTGAAGACGTTTTTGAAGTTACACATCGCCAAATTAAATGAATATAACGGACGTTCATTCACACGGATTTAATTTTTCCTCAAATAATCAACAGTACCTCACGCCGTATGGGAGAATGCATAGACGCGATGCAACCAAAGAGCTCTTCAAACACTTCAGGAGAACGGTTACTGTAGCGCGTTGTTTTTTTTTTTTTGGAATTCTCACTGTTGGATAATGTTACGTAAATCTATACACGAGCCGGAGCCTCCGGGACAATAAATTACACGTCTACATCTAGTTACTCGCTACTACCGGCACCTATACAATACAGAAGGTTGTAAAAAAATCTGGAACAGTGGATTTGTGGTAGGACCTGTAACAAACAAAATAGACCCATGCATCACACAAACTTAAAAAGACCGAACGCGTTTCAATAGCTAAGATATCAGCATGAGCGGTCGATTAGGGCAAACTAAAGAAATTTCTAATATACCATCAACGAGTAAGTCTTCATTGCTGATCTGGTGAAAGTGAAAGTTATGAAAGTTTAATGCGTTCTGAGTATTTATTATTTATTCGAATCTGTTTGTTTTTGAAGATCTCTAAACTTCATAGCAATAAAATTCGTAATTATTACTAACCTGTTGGTTTAAAGATACCATTCGTACTACGAGATTTTTATCAAACATACGTAGGGCTACGGCATACATGTTCCAACGTTTTTATTTGATACGTGCTAAATGTTGTTTAAAGCAAATTTTGATAGGTCGTTTAGTTTGCCCTACATATATTTGTTCACAATTTTTACAATTAATTTTATAAATTCCTGATCTATCGTGCTTATCCACTTGATCTTCTGGATTGCCTAAATGAGTTTGCAAACTATTATCTGAAGTAGTGACTGTTTTCAAATTAAATTTTGAAAGGATTTTAAATATAAGCTGGTTAGTTTGCTAATGTATTTTATGAGTACGCATTATTAAAGAAATTGATGCATACAATGGGTTTTCAGATAAAGTGATTATGGATATAGTTAGGAAACAAACCCAAACGATGAGGATTAATAATATAACTACATTAGGCAGCGCTAGAGAGCAAATTGAAACAAAGCGTGTATAATTAGCAAACTCCTGTTTCAAAGAGCCCGCTTTTACAAAAATTAGTTGAATTAATTATTTGCTAATTATTCTGATTTAATTAAATTTACAGAAATCACCAAATAATGAATTTATACCGCCTCTGACGTTATTTTCAAAAAAGTTGAGAGTTTTTATGTCAGAATCCCCTCCAGTCTAACCATCAATCGCAGAGTTAGAATTACCGTCAGAAGCCGTTCCCGCTTTCCGATGTTTTCTATAAAAACGCAATATGAGCTACAAACGCTCGTCCAAAGTTGGGATCGCATCGAGCTAGTTTTAAATTTACAAAAAAAAAAATTTGTCCGCGTTGTTGACACGAAGTCGCGTAGATTGTGTGAAGAGCTCGAACGTTCCGAGCTCCTTCGGTCACATTTATGGATTACCATCATACATACATTACGTATATATGAATGGTAGGATTAAGGATGAGTTGTGGTCAGGATAGGATTGGAAGGAACGGAGTTATGGTTCTGAGGGGAAAAATACTAGCCCAGCATTCGCCTAAGTAGTCGCACGTGGTGTGCATATACACAGTGACTATGCCGCTACATGTGTATGAGAAAACCCCCTGAAAAAACCTCATACAAGGTAGACGGTAACGAGAATCGAACCCATTAACTCTCGAATGTTAAGCAGGTCATGTCACCCCTACGCTACCAGCTCGGTCCCATTGTTAAAGGATTATCAACTATTGATAATAACTTAGGTTGTAACGCTATAGTATGGAGGCGGTATATCCTAAAACTAGTTTAAGAAGTCTATTCAGTACTTAATACAAAATCGTGTATTGCTTATATGTAAAATAAATGAACTACTTTAATTTATTCCTTCGCTTCGTTTTTAGACAGACTTTAGTTGAATTTGGGGAAATACATAGAACTAACGAATTAATTAGTGCTTTTGAAACCATTGCTAGTTATTACGTTAGGAAGTATTACGTTTACATATATTTTAAGCCAATGAAAGCCGTTTCTTTAACATTTAAAAATTAATGAACTATAGATACAAGTTTACCGAATTAAAACTCAGTTTAAACCTTTTATATACATTTATGCAATCGGGTCAATTTTATTTGATTTTTATAGTTCATAGAATAACGTCGAGTCTCCATAGAAACTATACGAGGAGAAAAAAAAAAGTTATGGTGATTATATTTCACGAAACTATTTATTGATAAAGGTATTAGGTGACACTTATACCTTTTTTGTTAAGCTTTTACGTTTTACTGTTTGGATTTCAATTAAACGTGATGTGTGTTAATGCAAATTTGAAAGTACTGTTGAGATTTTAAGCAAATGTTTTAGGCGGTCATAAAAAAAAACGTAAGCCTTTGTATTTTATGAAACCTTATTACCTCGTACAAACATTAGCTAGCGTTTTCAGAATTTATTTTACGTGCAAGGTGTTTCAGCTGATTTAAGTTTTACTATGGTATCATGACTCCGACGAGTGAAGCCAGCAACCCGCTTATTTTAATAAACATATGGGACACCTAGTGAGAATTTATAGCGCTACAATATTTTGTTCTAATTTGTAATAAAGAATTGAGTTTGCATTTTATTTATATTTTTCGCATTTGTTTGCTCCAACTAATTATTGGGGGTTCTTTATGACACGCTGATATTCCACGAAGTGGTGCTAGCAGGACGGCTGCGAGTATAGTGACATCTATGTTTCTGTGATGAAATGAAGTTAAACGCCCGCCGGAATTGGATTCAACGTGTAGATCTGTGTAATCAGTTATGTTTAGATTGTGTGTGTGTGTGTATGTTTAATTTATCTTTTAGTGTTTTATTGTTTTTAGTAATTGTTCAATGTTTGTTTTTCAACAAAATCATAAATTGTGAACTTTGTGACAAAAACTTTACTTTAAAAAAAAATTATACGCCCATATTCGAAATGTACATAAATTGCAATGTGTAGATAAAACCGGAAAATTACGTTCTTCGTTATGTGACAGTTACCACAAAAAATATTCCGATTTACGATACCACTATATTGCAATACATAATAAAGAAATCTTTATGGAATCTAAATTAAAATTAAACGGTAATAGAACACTAACATATTTATATTTCATAATTATATCTTTTAGAGATGTCTTCTCATGGAAGAATGAAAAAGAAAAAGAGTTGAAAAGAATTGAAAAAACTCAAAAGAAACAAAAAACATATGTCTGTTATCGATCAGCTTTGAACAAGAATGTAGCTTCAAATAAATGTAGAAAAAGTCAAGACGTTGTAAAAATGGGATCATACTGCCCATCAACATTTGAAATAGTACAGAATAATGGTACACTTGAAGCTACTTTATTCATTCCACACATCAGGCATAAACGTTCATTGAAAATATTGTCATCTTTAAATATGGATGATCATTCTTTTGAAAATATAAGTGAACATTCATATACAAAGAACCAAACAAGTTCCTTACAACACAAACTACTGCAGTGGCAGGACCACTGAAGCCTAAACAATTGGAATTCTAGTATTTCTTCTTGTTTTCATCATTAGCGCAACATAAACATTTTAAATATTTTTCTGGCTTGACAGTACCAGAATTTGAAGCTCTATAAATTTCTTAGATGAAACTGTAATGATCTATTTAAAATATACCAGAAAGAGTAATACTCCCACAAGAAAAAAGTGCAATCAATTTTTTTTCAAACACTATTACGTTTAATGCTAGTGCGATTGAAGAGAGGATATACATTAAAAGAACTTTCCATATTTTATAATATCAGTGCCACTCATATACGGGTAATATTTTATATGTGGTTGCAGTTTGTGTATCTCCAGTGCTGTTGCCTACATAATGGTTTGTTTAAAGGAGCTAGAGATACAGAGAGAAGTCATATGCCAGCTTGTTTAAGAGACTTTAGTATTAGACAGCACTGAAATTAAAATGCAAATGTCATGTAATTTTCAAAGACAAGGATCTATACATTCAGGTTGCAAGCATTATAAGTCTGTTAAATTTTTGGTGGGCATTTCTAGTAGAGGGGCCATTGTTTATAATAGTGAAGGGTACGAGGGATCGATATCAGACAATGAACTTTTTAAATCATCCGACATACTCAATTTTTTGGAAGAAGGAGATGTAATTATGATAGACCGAGGCCTTACGATCCAAGACGTATGTGACGAAAATAATTTAAAGTTACATATTCCACCATTTTTAGCTGGACACACGTGTTACAACTGAAGAGGAGCTGTTTACAAAAAAAATTGCGTAGAGCGTTCAATTCAGAAAATTAAAACATATCAAATTCTTGCAAAACCTATACAGATAAGTATGTTACCGATAATTTCAAATATTTTCAGCATAATATGAGATCAGTACGAGGTGTAGCGCTATAAAATGAGCCATTGAGGCGGGTATTATATGTTTGAACTAGAATACTGATCTTAATAGATAATAAATTCGGTCCATCTTTCTCTAATGTTTGCGTGCAAAGCACGTATTTGAAGCGTAACAAAAGAACATATTTTCTAAAACCTTACGGTTTCTGGACAGTTTTAATTCACCTAATTATTTTACTTTTGAACTATGGCGGATAGTGTAGACAATAAATGTTCCCATTGTAACATTGAATTTAACGGAGATAAAGTTATTGGTTGTGATAATAAATGTGAGAAATGGTATCATATTAAGTGTGCTAATATATAAAAAGAAAACTTTGAACTTTTAAGTAAATGTGATCAGGCAAAATGGTATTGTACGGAATGCATAAAAAGTGAGGTTAATTGTAGTAAATTTAAATTTAAATATTGAAGTAGAAGTGCTGAAGTCGCAAGTGAAGGTATTAAATGAAATAATAGTTAGTAAAGACAACAAATGCATACGCAATAGGTTGATTGAACCAACACAATTGAATACGAATCAAAATGAAACAGATGCTCACGTAAATCCCTCTATACAGGTCATGTCTTATAGTGACTGTGTAAAGGGCAATATAAAGAAGAATAAAGGTCCTGAACAAAATAAAGTTTTGATTTTAAAACCTAAAGATGAAAAGGTTATACAGGATGAAGTACTACAACAATTTATGACCAATGTAGCACTAGAAGAGTTAAACATTGGTTTAACAGAATGCAATTTTTTTAGAAAAGGAGATCTAGTGTTAGGATGTGAAAAAGAGGAAGATCTACAACGCATTGAAGGAGAAATTAATAATAAATTAAGTAATAGAATAAGTGTTACACAGTCCAAGGGTAGATTATTTAGTATGAAAATAAATGGTGTAGTGGATCATGATGTTTGGGCTGAAAACAAAATTTTTATTAAAAAGTTTATCGAGCAAAATAATATTGATGCAAATTTAGAAGATGTGCAGATTTTAAAAAAAGAAATAAACCAGAATAAAGGAGTAGCATTTATCAAAGTTACAAACCAAATAAAGTCACAGGTTTTGAAACTAAATAAAATAATGATGGGTTATGGAATATGTGACATTAGTATAAACATAAATTTTGCGCAGGAGAACATGATAGTAAGCAATGTATTGGAAACAGTTATAAATGCATAAATTGTGCTGTATGGAACTACAGAGAGGGCAAAAAAGTGGTAGATGAAGAGCACACTGCAGACTATACAAACTGTCCATACTATCAAAAAGTGTATAACCAGGTGGCAAATAAACAAATCAATTGGTAGCAATCAAAGAAAAATAATAGTTCACTAATATATCATTTAAATGTACAAAGTTTATATGCTCATTATGACGAATTAGCAAATTTTATGTTGTGCAATAATCAGAATGCAATATGTACCTTTTTATCGGAGGCCAGGGTGACAGTAGATATAACAGATAGCGAAATAAATATAGATAGATACTCAATAGTAAGATGTAACTCTGAAAATAGAAGAACTGGTGGCATCATTGCATATATCCGCAATGATATTAAAATATTGGAAAGCAAAGCCAAGCATTATGATAGTGGGTGCTGGACAATAAAGGTAGTATTCAAATTACAAAAAGAAAAATATTTTATAGTAGCAGTGTATCAATCCCCTAGAGGAGATCTACAGAAATTTATTGAAATAATTAATAACATATTGGAAGAAATGGTGGAAGTTGCAGGCAATCATGTAATAATTGTACTGGGTGATTTTAATATAAACTGGCTTAATTATACAACCATTAAGAAGATTGGAAAGTGTTTTTAGACAAAATGGTATAAGTCAGCTAGTTAAAGCAGCAACCAGAATGACAAATATATCCGAAACTTTAATAGATTTAGTATGTAGCAATAATAAGTATATTCAATGTGATGTAATGGGCACATCAAAAGTTAGCGATCATAAATGGCAAAAAATAATATTAAAAGAACCTAATATACAAAAGTATGATCTAATCCAAGTAAATAAAACAGATTACGATCTGTTGAATAGTGAGATGATAGCATGTGATTGGAAATGTACCGATGAAGACGTTGAAGAACTGTATGAGATCTTTGAATCGAATATTAAGTTAAAACTAAATGAGTGTACCACCAAAAAAGTAATTATCAAGAAAAGGGGAAGAATTGGTTTAACGAGAAGACAAGGCAAAGCATATTAAATAGGGACAACAAATGTATTGAATTTAAACAAACTGGGGACCAAAGAAAGTGGGATGAGTACCGAGAGTTAAGAAATATATGTGTAAAAACCTTGAGAGAAGAGAAAATGAAACATTATGATGAAGAAGTCAAGAGATGTGATAATAATCCAAAAAAATTATGGAATATATTAAAAGAAGTTACCAACAAAAACTGTAACACTGAATTAATAGAGTTAGAAATAGATGGAAAAATAGAAACTGATAATAGTATTATATCAAAGTTGAATAATTATTCTGTAGATGGTATAAATGACCTAATGATTAATGTTCCTACAAACAGCAATATATTAAAGTTAGACGGGATGCAACATAGTTATAGTATAATAGATAAGTTTGAGGAAGTAAGCCTAAATCAGTTAAAAAGGAAGATTTCAAATTTAAATAAAAGAGGTTGGGTTGATGAAATAAATATGAACATCTTTAAAGAATGCTTTGATTCACTAG
Organism: Vesta saturnalis; assembly: GCA_036346205.1. Taxonomy (NCBI): domain Eukaryota; kingdom Metazoa; phylum Arthropoda; class Insecta; order Coleoptera; family Lampyridae; genus Vesta; species Vesta saturnalis. Next base: position 249,287 of record JARFJB010001994.1, read on the forward strand.
GGTATCCACTCTTAAATATTGTTAATTTATCTTTAAATAATGGTGTTTTACCAAATGATTTAAAAAGAGCAACCATTATACCTATACATAAAGTCAAGGGAATAAACAAAGAAACAAATATGAGGCCAATTAATATGTTAGCACCAGTAGAAAAAATTATTGAGCAGGCTGTTTACAACCAGATACTTGAATTTGTAGAAAATAATAATATATTACTTCCGAAACAATCGGGTTTTCGCAAAACTCATTCTACAGAAACAGGACTGCAGTTAGTAATAAATAATTGGGAAGAAGCACGAAATATGAATAACAAAATCTTGGCTGTATTTCTAGACTTTAAACGAGCATTCGAAACCATTAACAGAAGCAAACTTATACAAAAATTGTACAAGTATGGATTTAGGGGTACTGTATTGAAATGGATAAATAATTATTTAAAGAATAGAACACAAGTAGTTAAATGTGGAAAGACAATATCGGATGGTAAAAGTAATGACATTGGCGTACCACAAGGTAGTAAGTTAGGCCCACTTCTATTTATCCTATATGTTAATGACATCCAGAGTGCAGTAAAAGGCTGCAACTTACATCTCTTTGCAGATGATACATTACTATACATTGCAGGAAAAGATGTACATGAACTAATAAAGAAAACAAATGCAGAATTAAAAAATGTCATGTGTTGGATGGAGGCTAATAATTTAAAACAAAATGTGTCTAAAACCAAGGCCATGTGTATAAGAGGTGCGTCGGAATATGATATATATGTTGAGGTAGCAAGCAAAATAATTGATTGGGTTTCAGAATTCAAGTATTTAGGAGTATATGTAGATAATAAGCTAAAGTTTAAAGTACATATAGAAAAATTAATTAACAAAATTTCAACAACAACATACTTCTTGGGAAGAGCTGCAAAACATTTCAATATTAAGGCAAAAATTTTACTTTACATTCATTAATACTATCAAGATTCAATTATTGCGGATCATTACTATTAAATACCAATAAAGGACAAGTTCAAAAATTTCAGAAACTTCAGAATAGAGCAAAGCGTTCAATTCTGCAAACAAATAGATATACAAAGATAGAAATTATGCTAAAGAAGCTTAAATGGTTAAATGTGCAACAATTAATAGACAAAAATGTGCTAATTCTAATTCATAAGTTAAAGTTAGGTGCTCTGCCAAAATATCTTAGTGGTTTAACAAAATGTGGAAGAGATGTGCATCCTCATAATACTCGCAACAAAAAAAACTTTTTTATCAATAGAGTAAAAGTAGTCAATACTGCATAATGCGCTAAAAAAATACAATAAATTACCGATAAAAATAAAGGAGACTAAATCGATATTTATATTTAAGAATAAAATCAAACAAATGTATTATAAGTTTTTGTTATGAACGAATAAGTTCAAAGGTAAATATGTAATTAAAAATTATTAATTTTATTAAATACATAAATAAAAAGTTTACCTCGAGTAGGATTTGAACCTACGACCTGTACTTTGCTAGAGTACCGCGCTAACCAACTGCGCCATCAAGGTTTAAGCCCCAATCGATGTAAATTTTGTCTTTATGTATGTAGAATTACATATTTACCTTTGAACTTATTCGTTCATAACAAAAACTTATAATAATTTAATATTAGTCAAGTTGCTTTGGTATGTGTGAATCCTTGCGATATTGCAAGCTCACATTCCATTAATATAAGTAATTTGATTATAATCTCATTATATTTAGAATTTACATCAGTTCTACATACATAAAGACAAAATTTACATCGATTGGGGCTTGAACCTTGATGGCGCAGTTGGTTAGCGCGGTACTCTAGCAAAGTACAGGTCGTAGGTACAAATCCTACTCGAGGTAAACTTTTTATTTATGTATTTAATAAAATCAAACAAATGTGTTTATAAACTTAGATTTGTACAACTTATTTACCATATGATTATAGTTATAGATTAAGATGTATATATTTTTTTAAGGGAAATATTTGTTTTTTTTGTAGTTGTTATAACTATTAAAATTAACGTTACTATACTATACTACACTTTGGTATTGTTAATGATTGTAGACATTCAATGTCGATGATGATCACCACAATTGAACACTAATAACAAAATATTTGCTGTATTAACTTCTAATCTTTTTATTTCTTGATGAAAATCTCTAATGTTTTCCTTCAACTCAAAATGTAATACACTAGTTATTTGTGAATGTCTATACGATTGATCCCCTTATAGGTTAATGCAGTGGCTCTACATACACTGCTAAACTATAATTTTCACAAAGAAACTCCAACAACTAACCATTCTGATGGTTATCACGCGCCCAACCCGTACTCAAAACCTCTTAACCATCTAGCTAACTTATAACTTTTAACTTCCTCCCTCCAATTTGGGCAGACGCTTATATACCTTCTGTTCGCCATATTGCCAATACGTCACAATAAATTCGCGCTAAGATCAAAATTCACCTTCCACAACTGAGTATTTCGTGCGTTTCCACATCGCGTCACAACGTACAACATAGACTCAACCACGCTACCCATATACCACACTCGCCGCTATCTTTATTTTACATAAAAATTTATAAAATCTCCTCGAAGAAATCGTCTATCCTCACCATAGTCATTCAGCATATTCACCAGATCTTTCTTCGTCTTTTCATACATATCTTACATGTGCGTGAATTCTACTTCCGCATCATTTTCGCCAAAATCATCCCATTCTAATGTTCCTCTAGGTACACATAGCTATTCACTTTACCAATATTGCACAACATTACAAAAGTTTCTACAAACAAAACCATGCATCCCTATTCCTTACTGTATGTTAATATAATTTCAATAAGCCATAACTCACTCACCTCATACGTATTTCTTTTAGTCCACATTCCTTCATACACGGTAGTAAAAAGACCAGTAGTTCTACCAGTGTCGTATCAATAAAAATTTACTCAAAACATTATTTCTCAAACAAATTTAACGGTTTCAACGCGAAAATCTTTCTATCACATTCAAATATTCCTTCATACGACAACTAAGGCTTCATTAAAAATCCAGTGGCGTACCATTTACACAAAATAACCTTACGACACGTACAATCAATCAGGTAAAAGGAGTGGGTGTGATAGAGTCTTAGCCCCGCCTTAATGAAGCCATAAGGGCCTTATCTTGTCTTAACCCTCTATTAACCCGGCCAAAATGGCCCCTAGACCATACCCTAGGGGCATTCAACACCCCTAACCAGGGGATTAGACAGCCAAAAAGGCTCTGAATATAGTCAAAAGGGTTTGAAAAAGGCCCCCGAAAAGTAGCCAACTCCTCTCCTAGCCCCACCCCCAGGCCCAAACTATACCCCCCCCCCCACCACCACCACTATGACGTCAGGGACTCAACGGCACCCCTTCCATTTTCATCAGCTGCAAGTGTCCGTTATTGTTTCTTCTGTATCTCGTGTATTTTGTTTTTATTTATTGGCAAACCATATTTCTTGCGTCGATGTCAATCTTGGTTACTTTCCTTCTGAGTCCTTCGCTTCTCTTATAATCGTTTACGTTACTAGGTTGAATAATGTGGCTGATAGAGCGTCTCCCTGCTTCAACTCTTTTGTTCGTTCCTTTTATTTCTACCTCAACTTCTGTATTTTCGAGTGTCATTTTTATCTGTCTTATAGGTTTTTTTGGTATCTCTATCTTCGTCAGTCCGTCTATCATTTTCACTCTGTTTACTAAGTCAAAGGCGCACTCAAATTCTATAGATAGCAGGTATAGTCTTATCTTATGTTCTCTCACTTTTTCCAAGACCTGCTGCATTTTATACTACAGGAACGTCTCAACTTAATGTCGGTTGCCACTGCAATGTGTCCAAATCAACTGCAGGTATCCCGCATTGTTCGAAGTGTCACTAAACAAATTGCCACCCTTCTGAATTTATAAGATCACCCGAAACCAATAAGAAAAACGAAGAACGATATTGGGATAACACAAAATTGAAAAATTTCCAGGGGTGATTGGTGCAGTGGATTGCATACACATAAAAAGTCAGTCCCCCGGAGGCAATCAAGGATACCGTAATAGAGGAGGATATTTTAGCATAAATGTTCAAGCGGTTTGTGACTGCAAATTAAAAATTAATGATAATGTTGCTCGTTGGCTTGTATCAGTTCACGATACTACTATACTTAATGATTCTCGTATGAGAGAATAGGGAATTGTTAAATTATTACCTTCTAGGGGATAATGTAGAACTTATTTATTAATAACAATTCCGGTTGAAACTTATTTATGACACGAAATGTCATTCTACATTTTTAACGTTAATTTATACGATTTTTTACCGGTGAATTACATTACTGGAGCGAGCTTTACCTAGTAACTTCTGGATAACCGCCAACTTATTCTTTTTAACTTTAAAATGTGATGGGGAATCCGAGTTTATTTTAACAGACTGTCAAGTATTAACAATTTGTTACTTATCAAAACGTTAAGTTAAAACAGGTGAATACGGTTGTAAATATAATATGAATTGCATCTTTAACAACCTATATCATATATAATCTAAATTGAACTAGCCGGTTTTACGCAAATAGAATGACAGTTAAGGCTCTTTCTAATGCTTGTACCATTTTTACTTTCCAACCTACATATACATAAATAGGAATAGAAGGTTATGCAATCGACTTCCTTTCGCTAAATCGATCTATTATCTCATTTTACAACTTTTGGCCAAGTTTCGCATAGATCGTGTGTGTGCGTGCGTGCGTACGTGTGTGCGTGTGGGTGTGTGCGTGTGGGTGTGTGCGTGTGGGTGTGTGCGTGTGGGTGCGTGCGTGTGCGCGTGTGTGCGTGAGTGCGTGAGTGCGTGTGGGTGTGTGCCTGTGGGTGTGTGCGTGTGTTCTTGTGTGCGTGTGTACATGTGTGCGTGTGTGCGCGTGTGAGTGCGCGTGTGCGTGTGTGCGTGAGTGTGTGTATGTGTATGGGTGCGCGCGTGCGCCTGTGCACGCGTGTGCGTGTTGTGTGTTGTGTGTTGTGTGTTGTGTGTTGTGTGTTGTGTGTTGTGTGTTGTGTGTTGTGTGTTGTGTGTTGTGTGTTGTGTGTGTGTTGTGTGTTGTGTGTTGTGTGTTGTGTGTTGTGTGTGTGTGTTGTGTGTTGTGTGTTGTGTGTTGTGTGTTGTGTGTTGTGTGTTGTGTGTTGTGTGTTGTGTGTTGTGTGTTGTGTGTTGTGTGTTGTGTGTTGTGTGTTGTGTGTTGTGTGTTGTGTCGTGTGTCGTGTGTCGTGTGTCGTGTGTCGTGTGTCGTGTGTCGCGTGTCGCGCGTCGCGCGTCGCGTGTCGCGTGTCGTGTCGTGTGTCGTGTGCCGTCTGTCGTGTGCCGTCTGTCGTGTATCGTGTGTCGTGTGTCGTGTCTTGTGTGTTGTGTGTTGAGTGTTGAGTGTTGAGTGTCTAGTGTTGTGTGCGGTGTGTCGTGTGTCATGCTAGGCGTCGTATATACTTACCGAAATAAGCTGGTTGCCAAGTCAGCTACATTGGAAATGGGCGTGGTCGATGTAAGGAGTAAAATGATTGAAAAGTAGTTTCAAGCACCTTACACTTACCATTAATCTACAATTCACAAAGCTCAGTCATGGAAAGATTGTCTCTAAGCGTCACTACAATCTTAAATTTTTCTAAAATAAATAGTCTTAAGCGGGATGGTAGATGTAACCAGTTACGCACACAATTGACACAAATAAATGACAAAATAAATTAAACAGGGGATGTATATTGACATATTCCTCATCAATACATTAAGGCTAAAATTACCCAATTCCTAAAACTAAAAACAACAAAATAACTAAAGTTCAATTACCTTTTGTTTTCTTTGAATGAACCGTAATTAATGCAACAATAACAAAAAAATGTACTTAAAAGATAATCGTACTTGTTTTGGTTCAATAAAATCTAAATCTAATTCTTACGTATTACATTAAGTAATCCTTTTGCGGTGCGGCAGCTGTAGTCCACATGATCTGCTTTCGGTAATCCTTTTTAAATTCGTGGATGCACTATACACAAACACAAGAGGTAGCCGTATTCGCCCTACGCACTCGGCTGTAGTACTCACTAACGCAGTGTCTATAGTTTGTTCACTCGCATACCGGGTATAGCGGCTCTTTAGCCTATCACATCACCTTATACTGTGATGTTTGCCCTTCAAAACGTTTACCACGCTGGAAAAATGGTTACTTCCATATGCACGTGAAAGTTCTTATTCGGTTTTATACAATCAATTTGGTATCGCTAACGATTGTGCACATTCAATGTCAATGATGATCACTAATAACTTAACTAAATTTTACAACTTTTTCTTCGGTCACTTAAATGGTTACCTTCAGTTCTCTTTATAATAATATTAAGTCACGCGTCCCACAATTGAACACTAATAACAAAATCAGGGACCAGAACCGAAACCCAAAAGAACCGGAACCGGTACCGGAACCCATTGATTTTATTATAACCGAAGCTGGAACCCAAACCTTTGTATTTTATTTAAAACATGAACAGGAATCGTAACTCTTTTATTTTTACAGTACTAACGATATTTTTTTAGGTTCCCAAACACTATCAAAATTATACGCATTTATTATCACTGTATAGAAATGGTGCCACTTTAGCCACTTTTACAGAGTAAAAATTATTGTTGGCGTTGGCTTATGGTTGTTACATCGTAGGTTGCCTGTTCAAGGTCAAGATTACCGTTAGTTCTTGGATTTGTATGGTGTTTAGACTACATGGGTAGAAACAAGACAAACCCTGTGCATAACTATTTTATTTAAAGAGACTTAGCAATATGCAATCTTTGTAAAACGGAAATTCAGGTACGTTACATAGAAAAAAAATATTTGTTATTCAAATATGAATGACATTAGGATTTGTGGTAGATTCTGAACTTAGGAAAGGTTATGTTATCTTACATCAATTCAATGGTTTATTTTTTACACCTACTTTTTATTTGAACATTCACTAGTTTAAGAATTACTTCATAAGTGATATAAGTATTACAAAATTATTTTTTATGTTGAAAATCGTTACAGATTTAAACATACTTTTGAAATCAGAACCTTTATAGAACCCTAACCGGAACCTTTTTTATATATTTATTCAGAACCAGAACCCGAACTGAAATCCATATTTTGGAAGTGGCGAAACTATAACTGTAACTGAAACCTTTATTTCAAAGAGGTTCTGGTCCCTGAACAAAATTTTTGCTGTGTTAACTTCTAATCTGGTTAAGCACTTTTTATTTCTTGAAGAAAATCACTATTGTCTTCGTTTAACTCACAATATATTAAATTATTTATTTGTGAATGTCTATACTATGTATCCCCTTATGGGTTAATTCAGTCGCTATACATGCTCTGCTAAACTATAATTTTCACAACACTAACTATTCTAATCGTTATCCAACACGCGCCACTCTTACTCACAACCTCTAACCAACTAGCTCCCCAAATTTGACACTCGCATATACCTTCTGCCAGCCATATTGCCAATACGTCACAATAAATTCGCGCTAAAATCAAAATTCACCTATTACAATTGAGTATTTCGCGCGTTTCTTTGTGCGTCGAAGGTCATATCGTGGAACAAGATGCCTACGATGCGAAATAAACGTAGCCATCTTGAATTACTTTGTAAATTCACTAAAAACTTTGCGAAGAAATCATCAATTGCAATTACATTCACGCTGTAGATTAATCAGATTATCCCTCAACTTACTATGCAAATCTCGCATGTGCGCGAGTTCTATTTCCGCACAATCTAACGAACTCCCTCACATTATATCAACTTCATCTTTCAACATGCATCGATCTACCATTATTGCACCATATTACAAAATTTCTCCAAACAAAAATATGCATACATATTGCTTATTGCACGTTAATAAAATATCAATAAATCATAAACTCACTCATTCGTACGTCTACCACCATTTATTTAGTCCAAATTCCTCCCTACACAGTAGCAAAAAGACCAGTAGTTTTAACAGTACCGTATCAATAAAAATTTACTCAAAATATTATTTTTCAACCAAATTTAACGCGTTCAACACGAAAATCTTTCTGCAGCATTCATATATTCCTTCACACGATAACCAATGACAACAAATTCCAGTGGCGTATCAATTACACCAACTTACATTATTCATTCTCAAAAAAAAAGTCTTTTCATGCAAACATACTTCAGTTACATTCAAAACACGTTACATACGTTATCAAAATTCTACACATACACGGTGTATGAAATAACTTTACACCTCCCCATAATGAGATTTTCTTCCAGAAACAACTTAACTAACGGTGTGTGGTGGAGAGTGGATCAGCTTCGCTCCCCATCACCAAGACAACGATAAGTACACACATAACTGGGCCGTAACACTGCCACTACGACACAGCCGGGGACTGTAGAACCCCGAACCTAACACAGGGTGGGCAGCATCCACACCCCGACATGGTCTAGTCGAGAAGCGGTCCAGTACCATGGAGACATTCGCTCATAAATTTTTTTACAAAGTTTTTTAATGTAAAGCGTAATAAATGCAAAAATTAAATAAATATGATTGAAAATACTGAAGCTGTATTATCGATATTTTTATAGAAGCGGACTTTGGAATTTTTTTTAAGTTAACGTGTATTTATGTCTATAGTCGCGGCAAACTCTTTTCTAATGTGGGGATAAACGTCAGCGCTTGACATTGTTGCCAAACGTATGAAATTCGACGTCAACATAATACTTAAGTTATTTTGTTTACATTTATTTTGAAAATTAGTTTTTGATGGAAATACTCGTTCTCAACTAAGTAACAATACTTTTAACAGTTCTTACAAATGACGCAAGGATTTGTTATGAAAAGAACAATTGTTTTTATAATAGAACAATGCAAGCCACACGAATCGAAAATCTCAAAATGTGGAAAACGTCAAAATTAGAAGTTATGTGTAAACAGAAGAGCTGACAACATTGTAATTTATTCGGCAGTTCTAACAACCCAACAACGTGTATTTCACTAACATAGATATATCATTTGTAATTATCAGTGTTATTATGGAAGTTGGTATGTTAAGTTTGTCTCTCTCTAACAATTTCACCCCCACAACGGAAAAGATTTTGCCGTGACTTTATGAATGTCTATTTGACATGAAGTTTTAAACGTCATTCTGACGTAGATTACAGTTTCTGTTTTTACAATGTTGCCTGTTTTAGTTATGAACGTATAAAAAAGAGGTTGTATAGTTATTGTATAGTTATTAAAATTATTCCATTTCTTTTAATTTTTTAAGTTAGCATCAAGGTGTCTATTAACCCGTGTCTGTCATGAAGTTTTAAACGTCTGTTTGACATAGCTTGTTTTTGTGTTAACAATGTTGCCTATTTTTGTAATAAGCTTCTTATAAAAGATGTTGCATAGTTATCCTAAAAAAATGTTATTAAAATTATTTCATTTTTTTTAATTTCCATTTTGTAGGTTGAAAGGTCGTGTGGTGTTCCACACCGGATATTTTTTTAAATACAACTGTACCTACTTTGTGGTATTTTCTTTTTATAATTGTCAGGGTATTTTGAACACCCTGTATACGTATTGGGTAATTTCGTTTGTAGCCTTATGCACTTAGTTAGATTCCGTATATACAGATTTTTTGTTGTTGTCAGTTTAGTTTTTTTAGATAAATTTGTGTTTCGCGTGTAGCGACCTTTAGGGATGGTAGGTGTATGGCGAGCTTTAGATTCTTTGTTTGTGAATTATTATTCCGTAATTTATGTTGTTTTTCCTTATTATTCCTCGTTTATAGAAGTTTGATTAACGTTTGTTTGTAAATAGTTGTATTAAGTGTAAATAACGTTCATTGCGTTTGATTTCCGTAAAATATAATAGAAAATTAAGTAATTTAAATAAATAGTGTAGGTTTATATGTGTATGATGTCATGTTAGCGACATAGAGACGCTTAAGTATAGTTGTTCAGTGTAATAGTGAATATGCTGGTTTTAAGTCATAGAGATTGCATGTGGGACTGATTGCTTGTACTTAAATAAAAAATATAGAGATGTTTTCTCGTTGATCTTGCTGACGTTTAGTTTTTGAAAATTTACCGAGTCCTTACGGACGGAAACGAATTTGTGTATTGGGGTACCTTATTTTCCCCTTCCGTTTTTTTAATTGGTGGAATTAAATTAGATAAGATTTTTTATGAGTAGTGGGATTAAAAATCAAAGATGGATTTTTGTGAATAATTTTTGGGATTCTGAAACTGATCGTGCTTTCGAGTAGTATACGTCGCCGTTTATTGTTACGCTTTAAGGGGATGGTTTAGAACGTTGAAATTTTGGACCTTGTGGTGTTTAACGAACGTATTTTTGTGTAGTAAGGGTAGTTAAGCTACTTCTGAAGACGACCTGAAAAAGGGATTTTATTAAAATTGTTCATCACCAGAGGATTATACCTAGTGCCGATTTCGGTTTTACGTAAAGTTACCTAGAGGACATCGTCGTGTTGTATAGTGCTTCAGTGACCTCTTTGGTTTATATCGCTTCTGCGGATTTTAAAATCATCGTTCTTGCAGTGCCACCTATTTATCGTACAAAGCGTGTGTAAAGATAAAGAAACTTTCGCAATATATTAAAATTATAGTTATTTAAAACAGTTATTAACATTTTGGATTACTAGTCATTTGAACGCTCATATTAATATTTTAAAAGAAGTTAGTAATTAATACAGTAATATTCTAACGAGTTTAGTCAAGAAATTGTTTGTGTATAATGAAACAATAGTCAACATTTTATTCATCATTTTGCCAGAGCAGGAGATTTCATTTCCGTCATAGCCGTAACCGACCACCTGGTTATCTTCCACTTATATTGTAACACAGAAGAGGTGTAATTCTAGACCGTAAGGTAATATAATATTGTGTTTTTTTTATTGAAAATTTTGAAGATTTTTGTGTGTTTCGATTTATTTTGTTTTGTGTTTATGAAAGTTTGAAAGCGGGGTCATTTTTTTTTTGTTAAAGTAAGTTGTTGTTTAAATTTGTTTAGCGTAATTAATTATAGTTTTGACGCTCCGCCTTCACACTTTTTTATTTTGGTATTAAAGGGCAATCGACCCTATTGTAGTGTGGGTATATTATCCACGAATTATATCTTTATAGGTTAAACGATTTAGACTGGCGTAAATCAGACATCCTGTCGCCTTTTAAGTATTTGTATTTTTTTGTTTATACGCATTATCGTATGTTTACATTTTTTTGTATTTATCATTTTTATTATTTTATTATAGCTTTGTTAGTTTTTTTTTAAATGTGTTTTAATTCTATGGAAACCCTTTTGTGTTACATGAGAGTTTTTTTTTGCAAATTGCAAGTTACCGGTAATTTAGTTTTTAACGTAACGAGGTTAGTTTTTTTTTGTTTTATTGAGTAATAGCGTTATTAATATTTAGTATTTTATTTGATTTTTAGTTGAGTATTAATTCATTTAGAGTTCATTCTATAGATTTTTTGTTTTGTTTTGATTATTATTTAATGCCTTATTATTACACTGAGGTGTATTAACGTTATTGAGTGTTTATCACGCTTTTATTTGACAAGCGTGTAGTGTTTTTGAAGCCCTATTTCAGGTGGTTTGCTGAGTTGCTGTCCAGCACACCTGGGATTGATTGCGGATAGGTAAGCGTATGTTTTTTGTATGTTTAGACACGCTATGTACTCGTAATTTTGGCACGACGACCCTTATTTTGACTACCAAACATTCTGGCGCCCTTACCGAATTGATTTTGTCTTCATCCCTATTTTGACTTACGTACGATTTACTATTCTGGCTGTGCAAAATTTTTCAACATCTGACCTACACCCACACGCTGGCTAGTCGGGGCAAAAAGGCCAATTTTATCTGTAATCCTGTTCTACCACCCGTTTATACCGTTACATAATATCTGGTTTCCAATGCCATATTACAGTCTACATGTAGTACCACTTTACGACATAAGCAGTAAGCACTTAGCAATCCGTTCAACAGACAATTTGTTGCCGTGCGCGAAGATGATTCAATTGTTGAACGTAACCATTCTTAAGAAAACATTTTTAAAATAGTTCAACCGTGGCATAATAGTTCTTGTAGAAATGAATATCTTTGGTAGTATTATACTATTGATTATTTTTATGTGAAATGAATGGCATTACTCTCGTAGTAGTACTTTACAAAAATATACTTTCTGCACATACATACAATAATTCTGTCGAATTTTTACTTATATGAAAGCAAACATTACCTTAAGCATGTATGTACAGTGTGTAAAAAACACAAGTAACCCAAACTAATTCAATATGACGGCCAAATTTGAGCAAGTCTTTAAACTTGAACCTAAAGAAGAGGATGAGATCCAACAACATGAAAATAATTGTCAAATAAAAGAAGAAATTGTCTATGATGTTAGTGCTATAAAGTACGAAGATAAATTTGAACGTATTTTGTACATTAAAGAAGATGATTCAATAAATACAACTGAAATAGAAGGTGTAAGTAGAAAGTATGAAACCAATTTGAGTAATTCCTTAATAATGCATAATTTTAAACATACTTCAAATACAGAATACAAATGTGACAAGTGTGATTACACAACAAATGTGAAACGCTATTTTAATAGACATTGTAGTATACACACTTCTGATAAGGAATACAAATGTGATCAATGTGAGTATTCCACAAAAATAAAACATTATTTAAAAGGTCATCGGGCTAGACATGTTTCTAGTGTGGAATACAAATGTGACCAATGTGACTATTCTACTACATTAAAGTCATATTTAAAAAGACATTATATCTTGCACACTTCCAATATTAAATATAAATGTGCACAATGTGATTTTATGTCTAAGTGTAAGAGGTATTTGAAACATCATGCTGCTATACATACTTCAGGTGCTGAATTTAAATGTGACCAATGTGACTATTCTACAATAAACAAAAGTAATTTAAATAGTCATCGTGCTATACACATTTTAAATACAGAGTATAAATGTAACCTATGTGACTATTCGACAAAAGTAAAACGGTATTTAAAAAATCATTTTGTTACACATAATTCACGAACTGTATATTCATGCGAGTATTGTGACTATGTAACAAAAGTGAAACGCAATTTAAAAAACCATCTTGAAATTCACACTCCAATTCCATTGTACAAATGTGATCAATGTGACTATTCAACAAAGAGGAAAAGTAATTTAAGAAGCCATTCTGATATACATTCAATAAGAACGGAATACAAATGTTACACATGTAATTATACAACAAAAATTAAGCAATATTTAAAAAGTCATGTAAAAAAACACGCTTCCAGTACGATATACAAATGTAACCAATGTGAGTATTCAACAAAATGGAGAAATGGTTTAAAAGTGCATCGTTTAAAACATGGTTATCCAAGTACCGAGTATAAATGTAAGGAATGTGATTATTCAACAAAAGTGAAACGTAGTTTTACTGAACATTGTACAAAACATTCGTCCACTGTTGAGTATAAATGCAACATGTGTGTATATTCAACAAAGGTAAAGCGGTACTTACAAAAACATTATATAATACATACTTCAGGTACTGAATTCAAATGTGACCATTGCGAATATTCAACGAAAGTTAAATACAACTTAAAAAGGCATCAAATTATTCATTCTTCAAGCATGAAGCACGAATCTGAATAATGTGCACATTAATGAGGTTTTATAAATACGTATAAATACTTATTCAATGGAGTGCATGGTAAAATTAAATATCTAGAATATGTTGGAATATGAATACAAAATGTAAATGTAAATAAATAAATTTACACATATGGTATGATTATGTTATACTTTTAATTTATCCAATAGGCAGTGTAGTAATAACAAATGCAATCAGCATAGTAAAAAGTTAATCAATAAAGCCCGAGAAAAATAAAGCTATGAAAATTGAAAATACACCTATAATGCATAGGTGTAAATCCTTAAGGTTACTTTAAATAGCAATGATATCTTTATGTATACTAGAATTTATGATAAAATGTGGCGGTTTCGCTATATTGATGATCAAAAATCAATCATGCTCGTCTTTCACACAATCGACGAGACGTCAGTGATGGGGCGTTCACTTCAGTGACAGACCAGTACTCTTATCTATTTGAATTTACTAGGCACACTCCTCTTTCATATTTTCTAAAGTGAACAGATTGTCAAAATAATTCTGGCCAATGCAACTTTGCGACTTTGAGTTGCGACGCTTTACCGACAGTAGGGTGTCTCCAACAGTGGTGGTTTAAGGACGATTTAAGGAATAATTACAAAGTTATTTTTGCGCGTGTCAACAAACTGCAAGTAAACAATTAAAGGAATAACAGAGTACAGGAAACGGTAAGAACACCAATTCAACCAAGTAAAAAGTTAGAAGCAAGGTTAAGGGGAAATAAGTGACAAAAGAACTACCGTGAATGAGAGTCAAAAGAACTACTAAGAATTAAAAGAACTGCTACGTGGCAAATAAACTACGGTAGAAAAATCACTAGGAAGAAGGTAAAGTGGGAGAGTGGAAATAAAACACCAAGTAAAACGGAAATATATGGAAAATCAAAGAAGACGATCCAGCAGCGTTACGCCAATAAAGGTTTTTGTGGGAACAAAAGACGAGCAGGAAGAGAAAAGAAACACTTGAGGAATTTGAGAAGTGGTGGGAAGATCTGTTAGCCATTAGAAGAAGTCAAAAAATCCCGAGAACACCAAATAAAAGGGCGGAATAGAAGCCGGAACCACAGGAAAAAACAACCAATAAAGATAAAGACGTAGAATAAGAAATACTGCTAAAGCCTACAAGTAATCCACTAGACGAAGAGAATATTAGACAAAGGTCAGAATAAAATGGAGCTGGAAGAGATGAAAAAACTTATCACAGAATTAAGAAGATATGGTGGACAATAAGAAGGAGTTAATTACGGAGATATCAACGCTTAAAAGTGAGATGAAAAGAAAGGAATTATTATGGAAGGTCGAAAAAGAGGAGCTGCGGACGAAGATAGTGAACCTGGAAGAAAAAATAGGACAACAGGGTAAAGAAAAAAGAAAGAAGAACATAATAATAACAGGACTTCAGGGAAATGAAGGAAATACTAAAAAAGAAGTAGAAAAATTTATTAAAGAAAAAATGGGATTAGAAACGAAGATTAAAGAGGTATATGTAATCGGAAAAGAAGGACAGAAAAATGAACGGTAGTGAAGTTGAAAGACTGGGAAGATAAACTGGAAATACTCAAAAATAGGAAAAAATTACAGAACACAGATAAATATTGACAATGATCTAACGATGAAAGAAAGAGAAATACAGGCGTTAATAAGAGAGGAAGCAAGAAGAATAAGAAACGAAACAAATTTCGTAAAAGTTGGTTACAGGAAACTTACAGTTAATAGAGAGGTAGTTAGTACATGCTTTGCACACAAAGAGATACACAAGGAGACATGGAAATTCCCAGGCAGAAACGTAGTAAACCAAATAGACCATGTGGTAATAGGATGTCAACAAGCAGGGTCAATCAAGAATGTAAGAAGTCAAAGAGGAGCCGAGATAAACTCGGACCATTACCTAGTGCGAATAATCCTGAAGGAACAAATAAGAGAAGAGACTAAGAGGAAACATAAAAGGGCAATAAGATATAAGGTAGATAACCTAAGTCTAAACAAAGACAAACAAAACGAATACAAACAAAGAATGCAGACACATAAACAGCACAGAAACAACCCAAGAAAAATGGCAGAAATTGGAGAAAGTAACGAGAAAAATAGCGACAGAAGTTGTAGGCATAGAAGCGAGGCAAAAAAAGAAAACATGGTTCAACGAAGAACGTACAGAAGCAATTGAGAAGAGGGCAGCAAAGTTGAAATGGGTCCAAGATAATGGCGAACAAAATTGGAGTGATAAGAAGATAAGTCAAGAGAAAATTGCAGAAGGACCAAGAGAACATTCCGAGAGGAGGGTTTACATACGATAGAGGAAGATTACCAGAAGAAAGAGATCAAGGACTTCTACCAAGGGTTGAGGAAAGCAAAGAAAGGGAATACACAAAAAATTCTAGTATGTAAGGACAAGGATGGAAATATAATAGTAGAAGAGGAAAAGATAATAGACAGATGGAGAGAGTAATTCGATGAATTGCTAAATCAATCGTTAGAAGAAAGTATGGAAATAGAAACAGTAGCAGTAATAGAGGACGAGGAAAAAATAGAAGAACCAACAAAAGAAGAAATAGACCAGATATTGTAAAACATGAGAAATGGAAAAAGCCCGGGGAAAAATAACATTAACACAGAACTCTTCAAGTATGGAGGAGAAGCAGTAAGCATGAAGCTTGATGAAGTAGTAAGAGAATTGTGGAATACTGAAAACATGGTTGAAGAATAGCACCAGGCTATCCTAATTCCAGTATATAAAAAGGGAGATAAGGTGCGGTATGTAAATTACAGAATTGCTCTGGTGGACGTAGCCTACAAGATCTTAGCTACAGTGATTAGAAATAGATTACAAGTATACACCGATGAACTAATGAGCGAATTCAAAGCCGTGTTTCGCAAGAATAGATCAACTGTGGACCAGATATTCTCCCTGAAAGAAATACAAACAGAATGCTATGAGAAGAAGGTAGAATTACATACAGTATTTATAGATTTTAAGAAAGCCTACGACTCTGTAATACGGAATACACTATATATGGTGATGCAAGAGATAAAAATACCATACAAGCTAATAAAATTAACACAAATGACACTAGAGCAATCGACAAATATGATAAGAGTTAACAATAAATTTTCGCAGGAGTTTAGCGTGAAGAATGGGTTAAGACAAGGCGACCCGCTGTCCACGACACTCTTCAGTATAGCGTTAGAAATCATAGTAAGGAAAGCAGGAATAAATAGAGAAGGAACTATACTAAATAAGGCTCACCAATGCATGGCTTATGCAGACGATGTCTTACTGATGGCAAGATCAAAAAAAGAACTGCATAAAGTAAGAAAAGCGTTAGCTAGAAACGCAAAGAAAATGAGCCTTGGAATAAATACTGAAAAATCTAAATATATGAAAATGGGTGTAAAAGGGAAGGAGAGAAGAGACAATATAGAACTAGAGTTAGGGGATCAAAAAAGGATGGTAGTAGAACAAGTAGAGCAGTACGACTATTTAGGGGTAGTGATAACGGAAGATGGGAAAGATGAGAGGGAAATAGAAGCTAGAATAATAAAAGGGGATAGAAGTGCAGGAATGTTAAACTCAGTTTTATGATCCAAAGAAATATCGCGAAACTCAAATGTGCGAATCTATAAAACAGTGCTAAGGCCAACTATTACGTACGCGAGTGAAACGTGGGTGTTAAATAAAAGGGAACAACGGAAAATAGAAATATGGGAACGAAAAATTCTGAGAAGAATATTCGGTGACAAAATGATAGAAATGGAGTGGGAAAGAAGGAACAATGAAGAAGTATCAAACTTATATGGAGAAGGGAACATAACTAGTTTTATAAAAGGGAAAAGAATCAGGTGGCTCGGACATGTTAGCAGATTGCACAATGATAGAATAGTGAAAAGTATATACAAGGAACGAGTACATGGAGAGAGAAGAAGAGGAAGACCTAGACAGAGAAGGATACAGGCAGTGCAAGAAGACCTTCGAAGTAAAGGGGTGCAGAACTGGAGAAGATTGGTTCATAAACGGGAAAGTTGGAGGAAGATAGCTAAGCTATGGGCCTGAAGGGCCTATTATAAACTTCTATATATATATATATATATATATATATATATATATATATATATATATATATATATATATATATATATATATATATATATATATATATATATATATATATATATATATATCACTCTCTCGTATTTTCTAAAGTGAACAGATTGTCAAAACAATTCTGGCCAATGCAACTTTCTTATGTCCGTTTTGTAGTATATTAGTAGACATGAGCAATATAGTGATATTTTTAACTTATTCACATTTCTTATATTAAATGTACAAAAATCAATTAAACGTACATAAACGTTTTACGAACGATTGATTTATGTCATTTGTGTTTAAATAACAGTTAATTTTGTATATCATATCAAATTCAACCCCTATCATATTGAATAACTGTTCCAATATTGTAATTAATCAACATTTAAATCAAAGCACTCGTTAAACAATATACTATTTTCTGTTTTATTCGACGGAGAAATAGACGTACACCCGTACGCAGAACAGTATAGTGGGGCCGACGAGAGGTGTCTTATGACGCATCTTTTAGTTAAGATTTTAAAAACGTATGTCGTATTGGTTCATATAGTTAGTAATTATGAATACCAACAAAACATCGTCAATGTTTCTAGGTTATTTTCAAATTCAACCGGCGCTGTCAAATTTAAATAAACTTATTGTTCGAATATCTCGGGATTTAGCATCCTAAAGGTCTTAAAAATCCCCATCCACTCGTATAAATAAAGTCGAATTTCGTTTAAGGTCTGTTCGCACTTATTCTGCCATGTAAAGTCCACCGAGTGTTGGTAGTCATATGATAAAAATATATTGTACAACTGTAAACGATTACCAGAACCGAGACCGGGTCAACAAAATTTCGTTATGGATCTGTTTTAAAAATTAATTATATCAATAATTTTCAATAAGAAACGAATTAGCTAGCAGTAGGCAGTGCCCGAATGAAGTGCGAAAAGTTTGGTTAATTGCGGAGGATCGTTTTTAGCCGACAGATCTCACTGCGTCAAAAGAGTCAAGACTGTAATTTGGTTATCCAAGCCACTGATTTTGTCATAAATAAATACACTGTATTGGATGTTAAAAATGAGATTTATTATTAGTTAATAATATAACCGATTTTAAAAATCTCAGTTTACAGTTTGTCAATATATATATATATATATATATATATATATATATATATATATAGTATATATATATATATAGCAAACAAATGACAATCCGAAAATAATTTCCTTGCAAACTGCTTTTATTTTAGCTCGTCGAATCTCCCGGAGTTTCGTGATGGACTTTTAGAACACCCTGTGTATATATATATATATATATATATATATATATATATATATATATATATAATATATATAGGATATGGTGAGTCAGTTTTTTGTAGACAAACTTTAACAGGAGATAGAACACATGTTTCTAAAAAGAAAAGTTCCTATAAACATATGTCGCAGAAGCAAGGGCGTAGCCAGGATTTATAACAGAGAGGTGCAAACCATGGTCCATGGTCGTTCAAAATGTAAAATTTTAGGATAAAAAGAAAAGGCAAATGAAAACAAAACTTTGAGATTTTAATTATACTTAAATTAAACTAATAACAGATAACAAAAAAAATATGCAGAACAGAAAAATATGTATATTTTAGATTTAATTTTTTGTTTATTAAAATTTAAAAATTACTTAATTTATTTTTGCTCTTCCAGGGGGGGGGGCAGTTGCTCCTCCCTGCCCTTAGCTGGCTACGCCCATGCGCAGAAGGCTTCGTTTTCGAGATACAGGGTGTTGAATATAATTTTTTTTCTCAAATTTTCATTATAACTCATAAACGAATGCTTAGATTTTTTCATGTTGGGGGGATAATGTCTATTAATTAAGGGGCATAAAACAAGCGAAGAGAGTGTTCACAAACTTGCACAGCGCCGCCACTGTGCAAGTGGAGGGGGTGCTCAATCCCTTTCATAAACAGAACTTCTACGCCAATGACTATTTTTTACATTTTCATTATCTACATACAGTTTAACAAAAATAATGTACCTTCTTCTGTTTCGAAATTCCTGTGCGTTTCCGAGTTATTTTGATTTTTAGTGTTTGATGTGGTACTAAGTTAAGTGGTGTGCTTTATGTGAATAATTGAATATAAAGGTTTTAATAAAAAAGATAAAACGTTTAGAGCCATTTTAGTACCTAACGATCGTTTCTTTAAAATTTCAAATACATTTTCATTTATAAATAGGTAGGTTATCGGTTTTTTTTAGTATCCATTTTTATTATCCTCGTATAAAAAGAAATGCATAATTATTATTGTTATGCGGTCAATACTTTCTGTATAATTATGTATGTATCAATTTCGCCATAAACATGTATGTAGTTTTTAAGTGAGATTCTAATAAGTTATAGACCGCTGCTCACTTGCTCTCATTAAAGAGCCGCCACTGTATCAAGCCATACTCAAATACAAGACTTTTGTAAATTGAAATCTGTTTAGTACACTAATTTTAACAATCCTTATTTATTGTTGTAACTATACATAATTAATAATTGTGAAATTAATAAGAATTCTTAGCAATAACGATTTATAAATAAATAACAATAACACTAGTATAATAAAATTAGACACTTTGTTCAAAATGTAAACCGTTCTTTTCAATACACATTTCACAGCGACGTACAATAGAACGTCTTAAGTTAATTAAATGATACACCCTTATTTCATTGCAACAAAATATGATACTCCTTGAAAAACAAGTAAGTATTAAATTTTATATTTTGAAACGACAGTTTGACTTTTTACAAACACTTGCTTCATCTTGAATAATTTCACTGTTATTAATTATTGTTTTTAAGTTCAAAAAGTTATTTCATTTGATTTGCCAGCTTTTAATTAGTGTAACATGCCGTTTACATTTACAAATAGCGAACAAGCCGACATTCATTTTATTTATGGGTTCGCAAATGTATTTGAAATTTTAAAGAAACGATCGTTAGGTACTAAAATGGCTCTAAATGTTTTATTATATCTTTTTTATTAAAAACTTTATATTCAATTATTCACATAAAGCACATTACTTAACTTAGTACCACATCAAACACTAAAAATCAAAATAACTGGGAAACGCACAGGAATTTCGAAACAGAAGAAGGTACATTATTTTTGTTAAACTGTATGTAGATAATGAAAATGTAAAATGTAAAAAATAGTCATTGGTGTAGAAGTTTTGTTTATGAAAGGGGTTGAGCACCCCCTCCACTCCGCCACTGTGCAAGTTTGTGAACATTCTTATCGCTTGTTTTATGCCCCTTAATTAATAGACATTATCCCCCCAACATGTAAAAATCTAAGCATTCGTTTATGAGTTATAATGAAAATTAAAAAAAAAAATTGTATTCAAGACCCTGTATCTCGGAAACGAAGCCTTCTACGACATATGTTTATAGGAACTTTTCTTTTTAGAAACACGTGTTCTATCTCCTGTTAAAGTTTGTCTACAAAAATCACTGTATATATATATATATATATATATATATATATATATATATATATATATATATATATAAGTAACTAAGATTCAAATTTTTGCTTTAAATTCAAATATTGGACATCTTATAATTAAAATTCATCACTTTCACTTTCACTATCATCTTCACTCGACTCTCTGAGATTGATTACTAGTGGTTTTACCATTTCCTCAGCTCTTTTTTGAACGTCCCACCACTGGTTCATTTCCTTTTCAGTATGTAAAATACACTTTTTCCACAGTTCTCCAGTTACTTCGTTTAATGAATCCTTCCATAGCGATAAAACGTTCTCGTCCCTGAAACCCTGTCTTCCAAGGATTTTGTTGTAATACTGTTTACAATTTGCACAGATTAACTCGATAGGGTTGAGTTGGCAGTGATACAGAGATAAACGTAAAATTTGATGGGGGATTGATGAGGGATTTCATCAATTGCATATATTTTTGGAACTTGTAAACCCTTGGCAATTTGTAATAATTCCACTTTCAGCATATCATTCGAATGAGGAATGTTGTGTTTTCTTCAAAATTGAAGATCTTCTTTCTTCCAACTACTTGAAGGTAATTTTTCTACTAATGTAGAATGATAACTGGCATTGTCAAGAATTATCAAACTTGGTTTTTCTAAATTTGGTAAAAGCTGACCTTGAAACCATTTTTGAAATAACAGCGTTCATATTATCGTGGTAGTCTGCTGTCTTACTTTTACTGGAAAATACCAATGATGAATTAGGTATAAAACCATCCTTGTTGCCAGCACCCAGTACGATAAAACTAAAATTTATCCGGTTAAAAATATTTTTAACAAATCAGACTATTTTAATTTCCGTTTCCCTTCTCCTAGCGGTTTGTTTTTTTGTGCTTTTGAAATCATTATCATTCCATGATTTTCGAACACTTCCTCGACCAAAAATCCACGTCTCATCCATAAAGACAGGATAGCAACTAATTTCACAACTTTTATTAGAAAAATATTTTCGCAAAAATGTTGCTCGACCACCAGCAATACGAACCTGCTCCATTAAACGCCTTCTTCCATCGTCAACTTTGAATTCAAAACCAATTTTGTGTAACAATTGTTTCAAACTCGTTTTACTGAAGGTAAATATTTTATCTTCTTTAAGTTCAGGTTGGAGTTTTTCGATAGTAATATGTGAGCCTAAAATTAAACAGCGATTAACTCCATTTCAACAGTAAACTTGGTCCCCCGTTATCGCGTTCCATCCCGAAATAATGCAGTATATTCATTAACATTACTTGAGTTTAGCTTTTCAGAGATTTAGCTTTTAAAGACATCATTATTTGCTGCAAAATAAATAAATGCATTCAATCAATTAGAAATACATTTTGCATTATAAACTTACCTCGTAATAGTGAATATTAATAATAATAGTTTTGAAAAAAAACTGTTGTTTACAAATGCAATGGAAACTAATAAATTACGAAGCGAAAGATAAACTATTATAACTACAAAACACGATGCGATTATACGAAACGAAATACGAATAATTTGAGGTTAAATAGCCAAGAAGACATCTGACAGCGTCATGCGTTTTGACTTTAGAATCGACATACGTTTTTAAGTCTTCATTTAAAATATATAGCAGACGTAATATTATAACCCGTCTTTCTTTAAGTGGGAACTTCGCACTAAGATAAAGGGAAACAGATACATTTCACAGTAATAATTATATCCCAATTCTCGAGTCCGCCATGAGACACCTCTCCCCGGCGCTACTATACATGGGCATTTTGGTTGAGTTGAGCTTAATTATTAACTCAAAACAAACTTTAATATTACTTAAAAGTGAAAAAATTAAATGACACCACCAAACTTCATAATAGTACATGTGAAAGACAAGCAAAGAAATGCAGACGGTATTATGTGTCTCTCTCTATCACGGTTGCTTCAAAACGTCTCTCATAAACGTAGAGCGCGCATTCCAGTATTGCATCGAGTTCAATGGCGGGACATCAATCGTCGCGTGGGATGCACCATATTAAACCGATGTATTTAAATCAAAGAATATTAATGTAGGGACAATGACTACTTGAATAGCGATTGTTGTAGTTACTTCTGTTGGCAATACAGTATATTGTGTCAATAATTTTAAGCCACTGTTAAATACTGTTTTTTTATAGGTATATGCTGTGCCCTAAATAATTTGATAAGGTGTTGCACCTAAGTTTTGTATAAAGTGTATCATTAAGGAATACCAATTCTTCGAAATGTCTTATGAGATTGATATGAAACTTGTTAAAGTCGAACCAGAACAAGAAGAAGGAATAAATTCACTTGTAACCCAACATCTTATAGTAAATAGTGATCTAATACAAGGTAAAATTAATTACCGTTCAAGTAATACAAAATTTAACACTTTTTACAGATAATGTGAATATTAAGAAAGAAGACATCTCTTCTCTAGTAAAAGTTGTAAGCTCAACTGAAGTATCTCATATAAATGAAAACAGTATCGAACACATCACAAACATACAGGGTAAAAGTAAATTTAATAGTTCAACAATAATGCAAGAAAATTTAAAACATGACGTTTTAAAACACTGTGCAAATGTGAAATATAAGTGTAACCATTGCGATTTTGTAACAAAGTGGAAAGGAAGTTTAAAAAATCATGTTTTAAAACACTCTTCAAGTAATGAATTTAAATGTGACCAATGTGACTATTCAACAATAAACAAAAGTAATTTAAACAGTCATAATGCTATACACATTTTAAATACAGAGTATAAATGTAACATATGTGACTATTCCACAAATGTAAAACGGTATTTATTAAATCATTTTGTTACACATAATTCCCGGATTGTATATGCATGCGAGTACTGTGACTATGTAACAAAAGTGAAACGCAATTTAAAAAACCATCTTGTAATTCACACTCCAATTCCATTGTACAAATGTGAACAATGTGACTATTCAACAAAAAGGAAAAGTAATTTAAGATACCATTCTGATATGCACTCAATAAGAACGGAATACAAATGTTACACATGTAATTATACAACAAAAATTAAGCAATGTTTAAAAATTCATGTAAAAAATCACACTTCTAGTACGATATACAAATGTAACCAATGTGAGTATACAACAAAAGTGAAACGTAGTTTTCATGAACATTGTACAAAACATTCGTCCACTGTTGAGTATAAATGCAACATATGTGTATATTCAACAAAGGTAAAGCGGTACTTACAAAAACATTATATAATACATACTTCAGGTACTGAATTCAAATGTGACCATTGCGAATATTCAACGAAAGTTAAATACAACTTAAAAAGGCATCAAATTATTCACTCTTCAAGCATGAAGCACAAATCTGAATAACGTGCACAAGAATGAGGTTTTATGAATAGGTATAAATACTTATTTAAAGGAGTGCATGGTAAAATTAAATATCTAGAATATGTTGGAATATGGATACGAAATGTAAATGTAAATAAATAAATTTACACATATGGTATGATTATGTTATACTTTTAATTTATCCGATAGGCAGTGTAGTAATAACAAATGCAATCAGCATAGTAAAAAGTTAATAAACCCGAGAAAAATAAAGCTATGAAACTTGAAAATACATAGGTGTAAATCCTGAAGGTTACTTTAAATAGCAATGATATCTTCATGTATTCTAGAATTTATGATGAAATGTGGCGGTTTCACTATATTGATGATCAAAAATCAATCATGCTGGTCTTTCATACAATCGACGAGACATCAGTGATTGCGCGTGCACTTCATTCGAATTGACTAGGGTCACTCCTCTTCCTCTTTCATATTTTCTAAAGTGAACAGATTGTCAAAAAAATTCTGGCCAATGCAACTTTGAGTTGCGACGCATTACCGACAGTAGGGTGTGTCCAACAGTGGTGGTTTAAGGACGATTTAAGGAATGATAATTACAAAATTATTTTTGCACGTGTCAACAAACGGCAAGTAAAGAATTAAAGGAATAACAGAGTACAGGAAACCAGTAAACGGTAAGAACACCGCTCCAAATAAGTAAAAAGTTAGAAGCAAGGTTAAGGAGAAATAAGGGACAAAAGAACAACCGTGGAGAGCCAAAAGAACTACTAAGGATTAAAAGAACTACTACGTGGCAAATAAACTACGGTAGAATAATCAACTAGGAAGAAGATAAAGTGAGAGAGTGGAAATGAAACACCAAGTAAAACGGAAATATATGGAAAAAAAAGAAGGCGATCCAGCAGCGTTACGTCAATAAAGGATTTGTGGGAACAAAAGGCGAGCAGGAAGAGAAAAGAAACACGTGAGGAATTTGAGAAGTGGGAAGAAGATCTGTTAGCCATTAGAGGAAGTCAAAAAATCCCGAGAACACCAAATAAAAGTGTGGAAGAGAAGCCAGAACCACAAGAAAAAAACAACCACTAAAGATAAAGACGTAGAAGAGGAAATACTGCTAAAACCTACAAGTAATCCACTAGACGAAGAGAATATTAGACAAATGTCAGAATAAAATGGAGCTGGAAGAGATGAAAAAACTTTTCACAGAATTAAGACGGGACATCTAAGAAGATATGGTGGAGAATAAGGAGTTAATTACGGAGATATCAACGCTTAAAAGTGAGATGAAAAGAAAGGAATTAGAATGGAGGGTAGAAAAAGAGGAGCTGCGGATGAAGATAGTGAACCTGGAAGATAAAATAGAACAACAGGATAAAGAAAAAAGAAAGAAGAACATAATAATAACAGGGCTTCAGGGAAATGGAGGACATACTAAAGAAGTAGAAAAATTTATTAAAGAAAAAATGGGATTAGAACCGATGGTTAAGGAGGTATATGTAATTGGAAAAGAAGGACAGTAGTGAAGTTGAAAGGCTGGGAAGATAAACTGGAAATACTCAAAAATAGGAAAAAATTACAGAACACACAGATAAATATTGACAATGATCTAACGATGAAAGAAAGAGAAATACAGGCGTTAATAAGAGAGGAAGCAAGAAGAGTAAGAAACGAAACAAATTTCATAAAAGTTGGTTATAAGAAACTTACAGTAAATAGAGAGGTATTCATTTGGAATAAAGAAGAGAATTGCCCCCAACATCAAAAAACTAGCGGATGTAGGCGAGGTAAGTGGGACGCACCTACCATTTAGTCCGGGAAAGGTTGAGGGGGCACACAGATTGACAACTAGGCAGCGGAAAAAGGAGTTAGTAGATAAGAGGACAAAGGAAGGGTTAATAATAGGAACATTGAACCTGCAGGGAACACGCTACGAGGGGGCATTGAAAAACTTCGGAATTGAGTTGAAAAAGTATAATATTGATATATTCGCTGCACAAGAGACAAAACAGACAGGTACAGACATTATAGAGTTAGAAGATTACGTATTTCTTAACAGTGGTAATAATGAGAGCATTTTTGGAGTAGGATTTGTTGTATCAAAAAAACTGAAACAATGCATAGTAGACTTCCAACCACTTTCAGAAAGAATATCACTACTAAAAACAGAAGGGAAACGGAACAAAAGAAACAATCAATGTACATGCGCCTACAGAAGAGAAAGAAGAGTTAGAGAGGGACCAATTTTACGAAGAGGTGGCAGAAGTATATGATAAAATCTCAAAAAAAGAATTAACAGTATTTATCGGGGACTGGAATGCCAAGATCGGAAAAGAACAAAGATACACCCCAACTATTGGCAGACACAATAGGAGTAATGAAAATGGACAAAAATTAATAGGCTTTGTAGCTGGAAGAAATTGTAAGATAGTTAGTACATGCTTTGCACATAAAAAGATACACAAGGGGACATCGAAATGCCCAGGCAGAAACATAGTAAACCAAATGGACCATGTGGTAATAGGATGTCAACAAGCAGGGTCAATCAAGAATGTAAGAAGTCAAAGAGGAGCCGAGATAAACTCGGACCATTACTTAGTACGAATAATCCTGAAGGAACAAATAAGAGAAGAGACTAAGAGCAAACATAAAAGGGCAATAAGATATAAGGTAGATAACGTACGTCTAAACAAAGACAAATAAAACGAATACAAACAAAGAATGCAACAAGAATGCAGATACATAAACAGCACAGGAACAACCAAAGAAAAATGGCAGAAATTGGAGAAAGTAACGAGAAACATAGCGACAGAAGTTGTAGGCATAGAAGCGAGGCAAAAAAGAAAACATGGTTCAACGAGGAATGTACAGAAGCAGTTGAGAAGAGGGCAGCAAAGTTGAAATGGGTACAAGATAATAGCGAACAAAATTGGAGTGAACTACAAGTGATAAGAAGATAAGTCAAGAGAATATGCAGAAGGACATTCCGAGAGGATGGTTTACATACGATAGAGGAAGATTACCAGAAGAAAGAGATCAGGAACTTCTACCAAGGGTTGAGGAAAGCAAAGAAAGGGAATACATAAAAAAATCTAGTATGTAAGGACAAGGATGGAAAGATAATAGGAGAAGAGGAAAAGATAATAGACAGATGGAGAGAGTACTTTGATGAATTGCTAAATCAAACGTTAGAAGAAAGTATGGAAATAGAAACAGTAACAGTAATTGAGGACGAAGAGAAAAATAGAAGAACCAACAAAAGGAGAAATAGACCAGATATTGTAAAACATGAGAAATGGAAAAAGCCCGGGGAAAATAACATTAACACAGAACTCTTCAATAAAATACTTATCTTTTTTGGGATTTTTTTTTTTTGGGATTTTTTAATGGTGTACTTTAAATTATACAATCTAAACGTTTCGATAACACTTACAGTTATCTTCGTCAGTAGTAATGTTTGTTAAAAATTGTTAAAGATGTAGTAAACAATTTTGTCAAATTTGAAAAATTAAAACATAAACATAAGCCTGCTATTAGTATAACAGTTTGGGAAACATAAAGCCAACTATAAAATTTTTAGTAAAGAATAACTAGGTCATAAAATTAAATATTGTTAAACTGCCTCAAAGATGACAAACCAGAACACTCTCTACGACGAAAGCTAACAATGAAATTTGCCAGCCAAAAAACACATTTAACAAAATTTAATCGAGTTATGATGTAAGTGTAAAGTTGTGAAAAACTTCAATTTTAAAATGATAGAAGCATTCACAAATCCAAACATTACATCAAATAAAATAACCCAGTTAAATCTAACAAAGAGATATCTTTATCAATAATTGGAAGTGTTATTAACAATGAAAAGCACAATGCAGAACGTTCTTTGTAATTTTTAATTTCAATTTAATTTCAACTACTTATGTTAAATTATAGTGCTGTGGTAATTTAACATATAATTGGTAAAGCATTTGCTTCAAGGTCTAGGAAAACACAGCAAAAACCTAGACATACCAAAAGTTGAAAACAAATTAAAATCAAGGCGTATCATTATGCTCTTTTTTAATTATAAGATGCCAAAACCTATTTAAACGGAGATTTTCTTCTTGTCTATTAAAATTATTCGGGTGTTTATATATTTCAATAGCTTCACGTTGCAAACGAACATAATAATGGGTTTGTCTTGACAATATTTCCGTATTGTCAAATCGAATGTCATGATTTAGATTATTCAGGGCATGGTCAGCCACAGCAGACCTCTCTGGTTGACCCAATCTACAAAATCTCATATGTTCTTTGCGTCTTGTATCAAAGCTACGTTTTGTGGTCCCGATGTATACTTTTCCACATGAACAAGATAACATAACTTATACTCTTCAAGTATGGAGGAGAAGCAGTAAGCATGAAGATCGATGAAGTAGTAAGTGAAGTGTGGAATACTGAAAACATGGTAGAAGTATAGCACCAGGCTATCTTAATTCCAGTATATAAAGGGAGATAAAGCGCAGTGTGTAAATTACAGGGGTATAGCTCTGGTGGACGTAGCCTACAAGATCTTAGCTACAGTGATTAGAAATGGATTACAAGTATACACCGAAGAACTAACGGGCGAATACAAAGCCGGGTTTCACAAGAATAGATCAACTGTGGACCAGATCTTCTCGCTGAAAGAAATACAAACAGAATGCTATGAGAAGAAGGTAGAATTACATACATTATTTATAGATTTTAAGAGAGCCTACGACTCTGTAATACGGAAGGGCCTGTTATAAAGCTTCATATATATATATATACATATATATATATATATATATATATATATATATATATATATATATATATAATTGCTCTCTCGTATTTTCTAAAGTGAACAGATTGTCAAAAAAATTCTGGCCAATGCAACTTTCTTATGCCCATTTTGTAGTATATTAGCAGACAGGGGCAATATAGTGATATTTTTAACTTATTCACATTTCTTATGTTAAATGTACAAAGATCAATTAAACGTACATAAACGTTTTACGAACGATTGATTTATGTCATTTGTGTTTAAATAATTAGTTTTGTATTAGAACTAACTTAATAACAATAACATACTGTAAACAGTAAACAATTAAAGATTCACAAGCCTATGTCTAGCCGTTGTCAAGAAGTGGTCAGTTTTCTGATCCATTACTTTGAACAAGAACGTGAAAATGGAGGCCGCCTTTTGCCAGTTGCTGCGTTAGAGACTTAAACAATAATGATTAAAATACTCGTCTTTTTAGTTATCTCAAATCTGAAATATGAGCGGCTTGTTGAGGATGTTTTAGGTTATGTTACACACTTTAAAAATCAGTACAATTATTGTTTGTTTATAGAGGGTTGCAGATGCCTTACATGTGAGTCTTTCAACAGTCAATAACATCGCACCTAATTGCAACAAAGGTGAAGTACTTGAAAGCACACCAAAAGAACGACATCGGAGAAAACTAGTCGCACCCACGAATTGACTGTAAACAATGTTAAAGACTGTGCAAACACACTTCTCATTGAAATACCTAACACATAAACAAAGGTATCACGTTCGTTTCATATTTGTGAAAATTTCTAAAAAATATATGAACCTTCGTCCATAAAATATGGATCAAATTAATTCGAGATTATTTATTAACTATCAGAATGGAAAGTGTAATAGGCAAGTTGTCGGAAATATAAAATATTGAACATTTCCTATGGAAATAGCTCAGTATTCAAATCTGCCTTTTTCTCAAGAATATGCCGGACATAGCTTTCGCAGAACTTCCGCTACGCTACTAGTGCATTTAGGAGATGGCCTTTTTCAACTAAAACGCCACGTAGGTTGAAAGTCTAGTACCGTTAGGGAAGGACATATTGACGAATCAAGTAGCAATAAAAATCAAACAAAGACCAAAATTGTACAGTCTGTACAAAATACAACAACAGCTGCGTCGGGGTCAAATTACGGCGCATCTCCATCTGAACTGATATTTGTTAACAGAGCCGATATGGATATGGCATCGTCTACTTCACATAAAAAATTTGCCTGTGGAACCCCTATAATATTCAATAGTTGTGCAAATAGTGTAATTAAACAATATCTAAATCAAAAATAATTTAAACTTGGAAATTTTTAGTTTTGCTGTAAAACCCCTATCATATTGAATACTTAACTGTTCCAATATTGTAATTAATCAATATTTAAATCAAAGCACTCGTTGAACAATATACTATTTTCTGTTTCATTCGACGGAGAAATAGACGTACACCCGTACGCAGAACAGTATAGTGGGGCCGGCGAGAGGTGTTTTATGACTCATCTTTTGGTTAAGATTTTAAGAACGAATGTCGTTATTGGTTCATATAGTTAGTAATTTTGAATACCAACAAAATATCGTCAATGTTTCTAGGTTATTTTCAAATTTAACCGGCGCTGTCAAATTTAAATAAACTTATTGTTCGAATATCTCGGGATTTAGCATCCTAAAGGTCTTAAAAATACCTATCCACTCGTATAAATAAAATCGAATTTCGTTTAAGGTCTGTTCGCACTTATTCTGCTATGTAAAGTCCACCGAGTGTGGGTAGTCACATGATAAAAATATATTGTACAACTGTAAACGATTATCAGAACCGAGACAGGGTCAACAAAATTTCGTTATGGATCTGTTTTACAAATTAATTATATCAATAATTTTCAATAAGAAACGAATTACCTAACAGTAGGCAGTGCCGGAATGAAGTGCGAAAAGTTTGGTTAATTGCGGAGGATCGTTTTTAGCCGACAGATCTCACTGCGTCAAAAGAGTCAAGACTGTAATTTGGTTATCGAAGCCACTTATAAATAACTGATTTTGTCATAAATAAATACACTGTATTGGATGTTAAAAATGAGATTTATTATTAGTTAATAATATAACTGATTTTAAAAATCTCAGTTTACAGTATGTTAATATATATATATATATATATATATATATATATATAATATATATATATATATATATATATATATATATATATATATATATATATATATATATATATATAAGATCACAAAATCTTTTCCGTTGTGGGGTGAAATTGTTAGAGAGAGACAAACTTAACATACCAACTTCCATAATAACCCTGATAATTACAAATGATATATCTATGTTAGTGAAATACACGTTGTTGGGTTGTTAGAACTGCCGAATAAATTACAATGTTGTCAGCTCTTCTGTTTACACATAACTTGAGATTTTCGATTCGTGTGGCTTGCATTGTTCAAAATGTTACAATTGCTTAATCATCGCAAAATGATCTAAGAACTGTTAAAAGTATTGTTACTTAGTTGAGAACGAGTATTTCCATCAAAAACTAATTTTCAAAATAAATGTAAACAATATAACCTAAGTATTATGTTGACGTCGAGTTTTATACGTTTGGCAACAATGTCAAGCGCTGACGTTTATCCCCACATTGGAAAAGAGTTTGCCGCGACTATATATATATATATATATATATATATATATATATATATATATATATATATATATATATATATATATATATATATATATTATATATAACAACAATGATATTTTTATCGTAAGGAAATTTTTTTAAATGCCAATTTAATTAATGTAAAATAATAATTACTATTTGTTTTAATATGCTGCACCGGACATTATCTCATTTGGGGATAGGGTTCAAGGTTTAGAGGGAAATTATTTCTGGTTCGAATATAAGTGGATTGCACTTTATAAAAAATATGTTATATGAAAAATGTATCTGAACAAAATTTATACTATAACGCATGCGTTATAAATTTACTGAATACAATTGTCAAAAAATGTCAGATTTGTTGAATAAAGACTTGTTGAATTTGTGTTTATAATTATAACTGGATAATTGAAATTTAAAATTTGGAAATACACTAAATTTTTGCTTATTTTGCAGGTGTTTACACAAGTATTATATA
The DNA here is from genome assembly GCA_036346205.1 of Vesta saturnalis. Lineage (NCBI taxonomy): Eukaryota > Metazoa > Arthropoda > Insecta > Coleoptera > Lampyridae > Vesta > Vesta saturnalis. Next base: position 281,898 of record JARFJB010001994.1, read on the forward strand.
AACATTTACACCTATACATATAACAAATAATAATTGCAGGAAATGACACAACTAAGAACACGATAAACAGGGTTATGATCAAAAATTAACTCACATGTGCATATTCCAAACTGCAAACAGATGTCTTCATACAGCTGGTTCCATATGTAGATGCAAGCACTTTCCAATATGATCGAAATTCTGACATACGATGTTTACTGCTACAATCACCCACTAGCTGCAGACTGGCCCTCGGGTTGTTGGTGACTTTGCTTCGGTAAATGCTATTATCTTTCAGCTTTACGGCTTCACTCAACCACAAATTTTTAATCGAAGATATTATTTAATTGTATTAATCCTTTTCAACTTTGTCGTTTAAATAATATTTAATGATTGTAAGGACTTTAAGTTAATGTCACTTTATTTTTAGGCTCCGGCTCAAATATAAATTATTTAAAAGATCGCAGCAGAAAATAAAACCCAATTGAAGAAAAATGATTACTATTTTATTTTGGCAAAACGTAACCAGTATTCAAATTTAACAAACGAATTTTAAAACGTTAAACATTAATCGTCACAAGTAAGAAAAATTATTCGTAATGAACTTTATGAATGTGAACAGGTATCGGTAACCTAACTTTATTTTTAAACAATTGTCGGTTTAAAAACAATTGCGCCTGATTTTCTCGTCTCTCCGTTTATATTAAATTTTCCCGATAATTATTGAAGTTATTTAAACTTACTTGTTGCACAAAAAACACTACACTATTTTAAACTTTTCAAACAACTGGCAAATTATAGAGAGAGATTCTGATCAAGGGCAATTCCTTTTATACCCTTTTGTTGGTTACCACATCTTCAACTTTTTTTAAGAAATTCAAATAATGTAACTATGTTTCTGATTGGTCGAAAATAATTTGGAAACTTAACTAAAGCAGAATTTTAGCGATAACTTTCTTATACAACTATAGATTTAAATTTTAATAACAGAAATGAAATCGGTGTTAAATTATGCATAAATAGATACCCAACTTGATATAGTTCTTTTAAATATTACACAAAATGACCTATTCTAAGTTAAAATTGATTATATCTAAATAATCTTACAAAATACAGTTAAATTAACTACAAATATGTAATCCTGACGAGATTTTGCATTGGAAAACATACATTAAATGTCCGAAATCTTAAATTTAAAGGAATTTTATATTTACCAAGTAAAACTGTATAATCAACCCCATTTCATAAATTTTGCGTTGAAATGCTTTGTACACATTAAATGACTATGTAAAAATGAGGAAAACCTCCTATTATTCACTTTAACAATCCATTTTAAGCCTAACTTAATCTAAAAACTATAAATTTGTGAAAAAACATTAAATTTATCACATAACCTAACTTAATTCTAAAAATATAAATAATTTGCGTTTAAAAACGTTCATGTAAATTAAAATGTTATCCATATAACTTGTAATAACTGTCTTTATTATATTTATTGTTCATCTTGCTTGCATTGTATAATTTTATGTCACTTTAAGAAGTCATATCGTTTAACACACTTTTTTAAAATTCCACCATAAAAATGTATCTGCATGTAAATATCTTTGTGTAAATATGTTCTATACACTGTTCTTAATATTTATAATGCATCACTTTGTTTGTCACACATTCGCTTCCAAAAATATGTGAGTAATGATCATATTAAGTTCACATTATAACCCTTTCTTAAAATTTACCATATTTTCTGCATTCCAATCTACTTATATATTGTCCCTAATATAAATCTAACTTTACACTATGTGTTAAACACCTGTAAAATATTCACATGCCAAAATACTTTCGATAAACTGAAATTTATTGAAACAAACTAAAATACTGAATCGAATTTACGGAAATAAGTTTATTTAATATTCCTGACATTCTTGTAAGTAGCACAATGCTTTTTATGATTAAACCAAAATGTATAAATGTTATTAAGATTGTTTTAACCAAAACAAATCCACTTTCTTACCATCGTGAACCAAATTACATCAATTACATGTCTCGTACATGTATCATGCTTTATATCAACCCTTTTTTAAAGAAATTACTAGTTTAAACTAATTAATCCCTGTCTTACTCTTATCTAAACATCTCAATATATATATATATATATATATATATATATATATATATATATATATATATATATATATATATATATATATATATACACAGGGTGTTATAAAATTCCATCAGGAAACCCCGGGAGGAGATTCTACGAGCTAAAATAATAGCAATTTTTTTTTGGATTGTCATTTGTTTGCAAGTTACGGCTTGTCAAATACCGATTTTTTTAAATTTTCTTTTTAAATAACTTTTGCAGTTCAAGGTCGATTAGTCTTTCGTTTGGCATACTTACTAATTAGATCAAGTTCTATTGGAGCAGTAATAAAAAAGTCCATTATGCGCCGTTAGAGGGCACTTTACCTAATAAATTTTTTTGTTGATAACTTTTTTCTCTTGCCAAACATCACAAAAATATGGACATTATTATGAAGAGAAACAATATTAGAAAAAATTATGTGCTCTTTATTCAAGCCGATAAATGCAACCGTTTAGTCAGAAATCGCTTATGTTATGTGTGTAGTATTTTCTCTTGTATTGCTGTTTATGTATTTGTATTTAGTTTTTTTTTCAGTTTGTCCTGTAATTGGTACTTGTTTCTGTTGGACAAATAAAATGTATTATTATTATTATTATTATAAAATAGGAGAATGTGTCATACTTTGTTCGTGTAATTCCACTATCTAACGCTATCTCTTTGTAAAACTAGAATCGTTAATAAATAAAATAAAAAAATTGGTCTTTGACAAGCGGTAACTTGCAAACAAATGACAATCCGAAAAAAAAATTCCTTACAAACTGCTTTTATTTTAGCTCGTAGAATCTCCCGGAGTTTCCTGATGGACTTTTAGAATACCCTGTATATATATATATATATATATATATATATATATATATATATATATATATATATATATATATATATACTATCGCCGTTTGAGTAACTTTTCCCAAAAGTGTATGGAAATATAAAAATTGATTACCTAAGAAATATCATAATTTTTTTAAATCCTGAATAATACTCTTAAAATACAGCCTATTCTGTTTCTATAATTAAAAATCGAACTTATGCTTTTTTGATTTTCATAAACGATTAAACTGTTGTGTTCATTTGTAATTCAAATATAAAATTTATTACTGGTCAACATGGTTATTTTCTTATTTTATAAATGTTTAAACTATTACTGTTCATATGTAATTCAAATAAATAAAATATTTTAAAATTTCTTGTGGTTTGGTGACGAATAATTGAAAACGCGACACCGACGCCACTGGTAATGCTTTCAGTCGCTATTGCGTTAACGAGTGCGGCCGAATGCACGAACATCCATGCGCGACACGAGGCATTCTTTGGCCGCGCGGACTGTAGCTAAATAAATTTATGACGTGCATTGGTTTTTTCGCTGGATTACCTATAGGTAAGTATTGCATTTTGAAGATTAAAGCCGTGCAGCGATGAAGTAGACTTAGTTAAAGTATTTACTGATGGTGTAATTGTCGATTTGGGCGATGACCATGCTTTTAGATTTTCTGCGTCTGTTTCCGTTACCACAGTTTCATTTAAATTTAATAATCGGGCAGCGTTCTCTTTTGTTGCGAATAGACTCTCCTATGTATCCTTCCGCTGCGAAAGTCGACCTCCAACTACCGTGGCTCTTCTATGTGTCCATACTTCTTCAACCATCGATAAGTAATGTAGCCAAAGTACGCCTTAACCAGCGACCCGTATATTCTTGAACATTTGCTTAATTTTAGAAATTTGGCGACTTTTCGGGCACAGCACTGATCGTATGGATCTCCATATTTCTATAGCACTTCCCATTTTTATATTAAAAAAAAAATCTCTCTTGCATATATCTCGGTCTTAATGAAGCGTGCTTGTGGTAATTTTTGATGAACATTTCTCCGATGACAGTAAACGACCGCACTTTTCTCTCTTTGCTATCGGGAATTTTTATTAGGATTACATTCTCCATATATTCAATGTCATCTGTATTCATTTTCATCATATCGTCGCATCTGCATGCGCCGATTACTTCGATTAATGAAACAATCTGATTAAATACATTGGGAAAGCAAAATTAAAATTGATTTAAATTTACCTTTAGTCCTAAATATACTTCATCTGGTCGCCCATTAAAAAAGCTTCAAACTGTTCTTTAATAAATATTCTTGACTTTTTTGCAGAATATCCTTTAATTAACTTTTTCGGAAAACATTGTAACTTTAAATATTGACATATTTATTCAATGCTTAATAATTAATACGGATTTGATAATGGAATAACTGGACCACATTTCAATTTCAATTTCCTATCTTTTTGCGTCTGGTTAAAATACGCAAGAAGTACATTTTCCGCATAAATGTTCACATTCTTTTCATTACACTTCGATCGGCGGCTAAACACAGACGTGTTATGAAAAATAATACTTCAATGTCTTGAAAACTTTGAAAAATATATTCTACAATTAATTTACAAAGTAGGTATTTATGTTGCATTTGACAATGCAAAATGTCGCTCTAAAACGACAAAACTAAACAAAAATTGATATGGCCAACATCGCTTTGTTATGAATCTGTGGGTAGTATTTCATTACCATCCAAGCAATTTAAAAATTAAAAAAGTAGCTGTATGCCTGATAATTTTTTGATTGCGAAAAAGGAATAAATATACAGGTATGGAAAAACATTATTGCGGGTCTGACTTATAATAAGCTAGAAATAAACCCAATAAGCATTATACGAATGTGAGAGAGACATAACTTTACCGATGTTGCCACTTGTACATATTTGCTTGTAGGCCCAAAATATGAACTACTTGTCTCCTTCAATCTAGCTTCAACCTTTCTAACGAAACCAAAGCAATTAAGATGATGTTGAAAAGTCGCGTGTTCCTTGAAACTATTAAGTAAACGCTTTACACTTAAACATTAAATGATAATACCTCAAACATCAAAGTTTGTTGTAATTGCGAATTTATTTAAGTTTAAGGTTTAACTTTAGCATTATACTTAATTCTTATTGAAAAACCAACTATTTTTAAAAATAAACAGAATACACTTTTTTGAAAACTACTTTATAAGATTTTCGAAAAAACCTCCACCTTGCAGAAGGCAGTAACCCAATCTGTGGTAAAATTCAGTTCGGGTGTTTTCTAACATTTCTTGGGCGATGCTGCTTAAAGAGTCTAATTTTGACACGAAGTTCGTCCAAATTGTTAGCACATTCATGCCTGTGGCCATAAATTTGCTGGGACACGTATCCCCAAACAAAAAAGTAGTTCGGCGCGCTATCAGGTGAGCGAGGAGGGTATTTAATAGTACATTTTCCATTAATAAAACGGTTAGTTTAACGGGAGCTTTAGAAAAATTTCGCGCTAAATTATACAAGATTAGATATTTATATATTATTTTTCTGGATAAAGGAACGGTTATTGTTTATTTGTATTTGAATGTAATTAATATTAAGATTAAACGCTTGAGTTTATTTTAATAAGTTATCTATATATTCAATGTGAAAATATTCAAAATACGCGGCACTGGGAGTGCATTAATGTGTTGGAAGGAGAATGAGGCTCTATCATAATCATGATGTACAGTTTCTTAAGTCAGTCGCATACAGTGACCGATCACAGAGACTCGCGATAAGTAAGCGAACAGAAAGGGTCGCATAAAAAATAAGCGATCAGAATTCGTAGCCTAAGCGACATTGTATAGTCACGCTGCCCTATAAAGTGTTAAATTTACAAATAAGAATTAATTAACGGTGATAGGGAAGAAGTAAAAAATTACCTTCGTTATTAAAATAATAAAAAGTGACGTAATAAGTGAAGATAACGCGTGTTGTATATCTCAGAACTGTGATCAATTGTGTTTAAGTAGTGAACAATAAATATAATCGACCCAAATTGGGAAATTTATTGATGTGTAAGAAGGAAGCATCTGCGGTTTGTAAATAGCTTGCATATTGTTGCGCAGGCTATTTGTAGTTCAATCTGAACGATAGAGTAAAAAACTGAATAGTGGAAACATATCGAACCATTATTTACTATAATCATTAATTGATGAAAGAAAATTAAACGCGTATTCAACTACACAAGGGTATAAGAAAAGATAAGGAAAACAGTAGAAAAAGGGTGCCAGGGTGCCGGCAAGTGCCATCATCTGAAGCGCAATTTTTAACCTATCTGAGGCCCCCTTTAGCGGACAAAGAAATGCCAGCATTACATCATCAGTTGCAACGAAAATAAGTAAGAACCTTTTTGTTTGTGTAAAAAAAAAACATTTTGTGTTTGATTTATCGAAACTTTACGTTTGATTATCACAATTAAACGAGAACAATCGTTTAATTCTGATAAGGATTTTATTTGTTATATGTTAGTTTTAAGAAGGTTATCTTATATTATAAGTTTGTCCAAAGGGAACATTAATTGAGCTAAAATTAAATGGTTATTATAATATTTACTAAATTCAAACATATTTATACTTACATGTATATGGCGTATTTTCTTTTTGCTTTTAATGAAAGGTCATAAGAATGCGTATTCATAGCGCATGCTCAGAAATACATTTGAAGATTTTTTTTATGTACAGGGAGTTGCACATATGTCGATGCAATTTAAAAATTATAATTCTATTTCTTTAAACAAATTGGTTAGTATAAAATATAAGTGGGCGACAACTCAATGTGAATTAATTACATTACTTATAAGTTATAATTATAAATATTCAAAATCATAATATAATTCAACAAACTAATAATTTACTTTATCATATAATTTTAAAGTGTCTTCTAAATTTTGAACCCTATCCCCTTTGATGAGTCTTTACATGCGACTGTTTAGTTAGTTAGGCAATTATATAAAACAATTCATTAAAACCAATATAAATAATAAAAGCAAATATAAATATTAGTACATGCGACTGTTAAGTTAGTTAGGCATAATAAATATAAATATTAGTACAATATAAATTATTATCAGCGTAATGTATTCAGTTTATTTTGAATATCTTAACAATTAAATTGTGTTGGTAAACTTTGCCAAACAAATAACTCATTAGTTCATTTGATAAACTATAAAAATGTAATTACATTTTAATCAAAATGCATTGTAGATCTTAAATACAGTGTAGTGTAGTATATTCAGTATCCTTGCCTAAAATGGTTTATTGTTCCATATAAAGACAATGGATATTTAAGTAGAAAACAAAAAAATTTAATATTGCTTTGAGTTCATGCCGAGTAGATACTGAACTCACTCATTTGGGATGTTAAAGCAGAGATTTACACAATTACATTATTAAGATGGAAAGCATTTAAGAGATGAAATATGTAATTCATTATGAATGTTTTATAATTAATATGCAATACATTAAATTGTTAAATCATTTTTCCTTTTTAATTCCTTAGTTCTTTCTTCTGGTATTTAATGTTGTTTCACTATTCGCAGAATTATTTTCCACCATTTGTGGGCTAGGACTAGAACTGCTATTTCCTTGTGCACTATCTACTTGTGTTAATAATTCCTGTAGGTTCTTCCCATTATCATTCGATCCAAGTAAGAATTCTGGTACAACAGACGACTTTCGTAGCATGCATTCACTTAATTCTCTACAAAATATCAATTGATATGATTATACTTCAACTTACAAAAACTTACTTCTCGTAAGGAGATATATAATTTTTTTTTATGATTGTGGACCTTGTAACGTTATCTTAATTAATTTGGTCACATTTCTAGGATCGCTATTCTATGGAATAAATTGTTTTCATTTTTCTTTACTGTCGGATGGCGTACGTTTGCAGTCTACTTGATTCTCATTGGTGTATTGCGTTCGTTAATCTCGAACCCTTGTTTCCGCTTTTAGTTTCGTTTTTTTTTGTTTTCTGTTTCCGTGGTTGCAAGGGTACACACAAAAAAAAAGTGAGTTGGATTTTTTTTTTCTTCGCTTCACTTGAACCGCGATTCATTGACATGATTTTCTAATTATAAATAAAACGGATATTTTCCGGATTTCTCGATCAATGAATAATTAATTTTTGTGCCGAACCTGATGCTAGTTCGCGTCACTTAAGTTACGTGATAATTATTACGGTTTTAAGCGTTCAAGAGTGTTGTGTTTCTCCTTATCCAATTTTAACGCTTGTGGTTACCAGCTTACAAGGTCAGTAATTTTGTAAATCATTCGTCATTTAATGTTATATTTTCTTTCGTAGCGTTTTTTTCTTCCTTTTCGTTTTCGCTTATTTTTCTCCCTCTACGTATATTACCTACCCACTACCACTTCGAGTTGATCCAGCGTCGTCAATAGAAAAATAACACCGCTGCCATTTTGAATTTTTTTTACGAATGAAGAAATTCTAATTTAATGACTTATAAAGAAAACTACTGTCTGCTCACACGAATTTACCTAGTAATTGTTTACTTTTAATATTAGATAACTTGCCTAGCTAAAATTTAGTCATTTCAATAAATTTTTATCTTACTTTGATAGTCTTAATTTATACGTGAAAATTTCACTGTCACTATTTGCTTATTTGATTTCTTTCTAAATTCATAATTTTGTTTAAGTTTCAATTATTTATCAATATTGTAAACCACTAACTATGTGTTTGCCTATTGTAACCTAATTTATTAGTGTACCTTCAGTATTCGAATTTGTTGTCAATCAAGTAATTAATGTATCCATTTTCTAGGGCCAACCTATTGTTTAAGGTCCGAATTATTATTGTTTTCTTTTCCATTTAGCTTCTGTAATTTCGGACGTTACTTGCGCAAGGGAACGACACCGGAAAGAAGTTATTTTCAAGTGAGATTATTGATATACTTGATCGCTTGTTTACTTGGGTAAACCGAATTCTGAAAACTTTGTAAGATTAACGTAACTAATATCAATTTCTTTTTTGTTGCTCGAGGATTAATTTAAGGTAATTTGGATCAATCATTCAATGTTATATTAAAATAATATTTATTTCCTTTTTTATTAATCAATCCTTACGGGTATCTCTATTACTTGTCAAATTTATGTTACCATTTAGACCATTTATCTGTTTTGATGGCGATTATAATTTTGTGACCCCATTGTGTCTATTTATTCATAATTTTTCTATGATTTATTTAGTTTTTCGTACTTCGAACTAAGATAAATTACAAATATAACTATCTTGGAAGTACGTGGCGTCCATTTTTCCTGATTATTATTTTATTTTATTTCTGTATATAATATTATGTATAATTATTTAACTGTATTAACCCACCCCAATGCCTACTAGCACTGAACCACCGAGCCTTGGCTTTATAAATTTTGTTACCAATTAAAGTTACCGTAACAACCTGAACAGGATAAAGTTGGCCTATCATGCTAAAGCACTCAGGAACACTTATGAGGATGGATAGAGGGTTAATGAATTGCCAATAGATGCCTATGAACAGCTACCTTAAATTTTCTCATATCATAAGTGAGAGGAAAACAGGAACTAGGGAGATCATTCCAGAGTTTAGAAGCCGTGTAGAAAAATGTTTGGTACGACAAGTGGAGATTTGTACTGCATACTGATGATGTGAATGAGCGAACCGAGTGTTTCTCGCAAAGGTAGCCCGAGATGGTATCGAAGAATATAATTCAGCAGCACAATAGCTGTTGTAATAACGATAATACAAAGAAAGAACTGAAACTATCCTTCTGTGCTCAAGGGACTGTATGTGAGAAGTTAAGGACGGGTCATTTATAAGCCTAATCGCTCTCTTTTGAATACGATCAACGATATCGGGAGCGTATTTGGGAGCACTAACCCAGAGGTGAGAATTATATTCCAGATGAGGCCGAATTTGGGCCTTATACAGCAGAAGGAGTTGTCGAGAGGTAAAGTATTGCACGTGCTCTGCCGGTTTTATTGTTATTTTCTGTTTTTTTCTTGAAAGCTCTTTCTAAAGTGTTCTATTTATTCTCAATTTGTAACGCACTAAAACAATATCGTTGATTTTTCATTTCTATTTCTATAGCTTCCCACATTTTCTTTTTGGTCTTTAATTTTACTGTTTCAGACCTTTGGTCTGAATTCTTTGTACAACGATATTAGGAGTTTTACAGAAGAGTCGCACCACCCGATTTGTAATACTTCACTTGCTGTATCTAGAATACATTACAAAAGGAATTATTAACCACTATCCAATAATATCCTACACAATAAGTAATTAATTTAATAAATAAAATGTGCTTGTTAAACAATTGTAACTTAATAAATGTTTAAGGAATGCTTAATTACCATTTGTATTTTCTTCCAGATTTGCATTTTCGATATATCCTATTCCTTTGCCTATAAAATTAAAAAGTAAACATCTTTATTTATGATCACATTAAACACTTACTTCCCAATTGTTCGAAGTTACATATTTCTTTAACCCTCTATCGCATAGAAATCCATATATGGATTAATAAACAAAACATTTTTTATGTGTGTCTGAAATTAATGTAGATCAATAGGGAACATCAGGTGTGTCATGTACTGCTTTTCAACATACCAGAAATATTTTTAAAAATTTGGCAACAGGGTGTGTTATATCTCCAATTCATTTATTAGTGCAACGTGCGTGTGTACAGAGCAGTTAGAAATTTAGTGCAATTGTTTCTGGAAACATCCTGTTACTAGAGGTAAGTAATTCATATTTTAATTTTTTTTTAGTACTAGTGGCATGTGTTCTTTACGTTGCAAGTGCTATTTTCAAATTGTTTACTTTCGTTTACTTACAAAAAGGATATTTGATGCCCTGCCATATATGGCTACTTATGCATTGTGGAGAATAAATGTACTTTTTTATACCGGCCATATTTGGCTGCCTATGCACTTTGGCTTAAATGTAAAGTACGTATTCATTTATTGCAGAAATGAACTGTAATACCTTTTATCGGATATCGAAGTACACTAATGAGATTCCAGGCGATGGTTCAATTAGTGATGATGATTTACTTGGTAATTCAGATTCGGAAGAGGTATGTTTACCATCTAGTAGGCCAATAAGCAAACCTGATATAATTCCTGACAGTGACAATGATGACACCGACGAAGAATATTTTCCATCTAACCATGCATCAGAAGATGAACAAGAAGATACCGAACCAGATATTTCGAAACCACCGTCGTCACGAAAAAGGACAAAAACACAAACAGGGACGTCTACAAAAAAACAAAAAGGCAAGACTGCAAAAGGCAAGACTGCAAAAGCTAAAAACAAGAAAGAAATAAAAGTCACATGGAATGACCAAAAGTTAAAGGATTACGATCCAGAGAAATACAGATTTTTGAGTACAACTAATTTACCAGAAAGTATGGATGCATGGGAAAGTCTTTCAAACTTCTTTTCATTTCTGTTTCCTGACGAACTACTAAATATGATTGTCGCTGAATCTAATCTAAAAGCTGCACAGGATAATATAAATAAACCGGTGAACATAACCAAAAATGAACTTGAACAATTTGTAGGAATAATTATGTTTATGTCCTTAGTTAGATTGCCTTCAACTAGATTGTATTGGAGTGCAAGTGTAGGCCAATCACAAGTATATGATATAATGACCTGTAATAGATTTGAAGAAATCAAACGGTTTCTACACTTTAATGATAATACTCGATTTATACGTCATGGTTTACCTGGACACGACAAACTGTTTAAAGTCCGCCCCCTTGTTGAAGGAATACGAAGACAGTTGCTCCTTGTGCGTGCCAAAAGAAGAATATTTGGCTGTGGATGAGCAGGTCATACCAACCAAAGCTAGGCACACTTTGAAGCTTTTTGACATTTTTGCTGGTGAACAGAGCAACGTCATACCTGAGGGTGCACCAAACCTTGGTGCCAGTGGAAATATAGTAACCAAGCTTACTAGTACGGTGCCTCGTTACAAAAATTATAAAATCTTTTTTGACAACTGGTTCAACAGTATAAACCTGCAAGTATACCTTCGTAAGATTGGGTTACTATCATTAGGAACAGCAAGAACAAATCGAGTAACTGATACCACAATGCCAACCGAAAATGAATTCAAAAAACGTGGTCGTGGTAGTATGGATGAAAAAGTAGCAACAGTAGATGGGATAGAAGTTGGATATGTATGCTGGTTTGATAATAAACTTGTAACTATGTTGTCGACTTACGTGGGGAGTTCTCCAGAAATCCAAAAACGACGTTACTTTAAAAAATACCACGAATATAGGGAAATACCTTTCCCCAAGGCTATAGAAATACAGAATCAACACATGGGTCGATATACTCGATTCGATGTTGGGTTTATACCACATACACTTGCGCTCTAAAAAATGGTACACAAAAATATTCTTTCACTTAGTCGATACGTGTTGCAAATGCATGGCTTTTATGGCGTCGCAAGACGGGCGAGTATATGCCATTGTTTGATTTCAAACAATGTCTTAGTGAGCATCTCCAGAGGTCAGGTAAAAACTTTCATAAGAAGCGAGGACGTCCCTTATCTAATATTAGTACACCAACATCGAGTAGAGGTTCAACTCCAACAGATGACGGTTATAGTAAGACAGTGAATGCGAAAAAACCCGTGATGGCGAGTTTTTTTTTTATATTTTTTCTCTTTCCTGCATACCAAGCCATATATGGCTGACACATTTTTTTCTTTATTTAACAAAAAAATAATGTTATTTTTTGCTTATGTCTTAATTAGAATGAATAAAACCTGTTTTTTTTTAATCAAAAAATAATAATTCATACTGTAGAGGGTTAAAAAAATCAGCAAAACATATTTTAATCTTAAATTCTTGGTTCACCGTTTTGTGATTTTGTCAAGAAAATATTAGTGACACTGGTTATGCAGCGCACAATACAATTATGTGTATCCAACAATACACATTTAAATTAAGCGCCCAAATGTTTTTTTCGGATTGTACCTTCAAAGCTACTATATCGCCGGTATCCCCTCTCCAACTATCTAGTTTGCTGAGAGTACAGCTGTAATTATGATACTATACATTCAAAGCTTATTTCCTATTAGTCCGCATTGTTGTAGATGTAGCCGAAAATTTTAAAACGGCATGTCTGACAGAGGTTAATAGACATCTAGATGCTAACTTTAAAAATTAAAAGAAATGAAATAATTTTAATTATAATTTTGTTAGGGTAACTATGCAACCTCCTTTTTAAACGTTCATAGCGAAAACAGGCAACACTGTACAAAAAAAGAAAATAATCTATGTCAAAATGACGTTACAAATTTCATATCAGATAAAGATTAATATATACAAGTTAAAAATATCTGGTGTGAAACACCACCACGACCTTCCAACCCTAGATAAAAAAACTAATAGACGTTCAAGGGAAAATTTGGTGCAAAAAGACGCCCTCTCTAGAGGCGAAGGAAGTACAAGACGTTTGTGATTGGTCTTTCACTAACTATTTTGATTGGTCGCGTAAAAAAAGCCGGATTATTCAAATCCAGATTAATTACAAGAATTCTTTTTTAATAGTAATAGGCACTTGTCCTCCAATATAAAAAATATTTATTTGACATATGCTCTAATTTATAATTTCATTAAATCATCCATCATGACACTAAAAAATGTTCTTTGAATTACAGCTGAAAAAAAAGGGGGAAATGAAAATTTTTCAATCGTAAATTCGGTTCTATTTGTCATCTGTCTACATGACCCATCAAAAATATTTCTATCAATGTCATTAAATTTATAACTTGTGCATTTGTGCAATGAAGTATTAAGTTGTTAAATTTGTAACTAAATTCTAATATATTTGTTCAAATTTAATCTATTTATTTTTAAACTAACATACCGCAAAATATTTTAACCTATTTTTAATAAACCATGTTCACACTATGGAAAAATTGAAAAAACCTGCCATTTTTTTTAAATTTCTCGAATTTTTTGAATTCGGTTGTATAACAAAAATTAATTAGGTCTTTTGCTGGGTTTGGAAAAACATGTTTGCTTGCTGTCAAATTCCAACAACTTTCAACTGCACAATAAATAGCAACCATCTACAATAATAAAACATTGAAATTCTTGTTATTACTTCTACCAACGAACAAACCTTTAAACTCACACGTTGCACCTTTATAAGAACAAGTCCACGTTAAAAATAAATACTAAAAAACAACTAGCACAGCGTCACCTACAAAAAAGAAGAAACTAAAAACGAATATCCAGAATAGCCTATTCAAGAAAAGTATCTATTTTTTTTGTCTAGGCTTCCAACCTACAAAATGAAAATTAAAAGAAATGAAATAATTTTAATATTATTGTATCCACGAGAGTTGGCGCACGTCATAGATTTCCGAATGAATGCACGACATTCCTTTAAACAATCATTAAATTAAAGCTTAATACATGTTTATGATAAAGATGGCAATACAGTTTACATGTCTTTTAAGTAAAGACATGCGTATAGGTGATCGTCAGTGAAAATAAGAGAGAAGTGAGTATGTCCAACAGCTGACTTCATCAACGCTTCAACTTAACATTGCACGGACTCTAATTTGACGTCAATCTGTCAAATTTATTCATTATTTATAACCTCATCGTTTTCTTTTAGTTTATGCCGTCTCGTATTATTTCTGTTCCTTATTGTTTTGCCCTTTTATTTACTCGTTCTTTATAGTTAATTTGTTCAAATTACCAAAAGGACCCCTAATCAACTTAAATGCAGTGCAAGAGGTACAGTATACATAAATAATTTCACACAACGAATTACATTGTTATTGTTTTAGTGAGTAGCAGATGCTTTGAAGATTAGTTTGCGCACAGTGTCATGGATTAAAGCATGCAGTGCGATTAATCCCATTTTTCGTAGTCCTGGAAAAAAGCAAAATCAGTTGATTTACCGGATTGTGTAAAGATGAGCATTAGAAATACTTTGTATGATATGTATGCTCAGAGTAAGTGATAACTTTTTGTTTAATTACCTATAAATAAATTTATTGTCTTTGTAGGAAAACATGTTACTGTCAGAACCCTAAATTCCGAACTTCAAGAAAAACAGATTATGATAAGTAAAACTATCTATTCTATTTATAATAAAATTATACATATTGTTTTAATTATAAACTCATTTAAGTGTAATATTATTTGTAACTAACTTCTTAAATTATGCTGCGATTTTAAGTTCTGGGATGGGGACATTTGGTTAGCGATAAAGATTCTAATTGGCATTTGAAAACAATAAGTTAATTCACACAGCAGCGTCTGTTTACCTGTAGTAATAAACATCAATGCTGGTAAAAATAATTGAATAAGGTTTAGATTTCAACTGATTTTAATTACCATAACATAACCTTACTTTTGATATATAAGTTATTCCATTATAGTGTAAATTTTTTCTGTACAGTGGGGTGTCGTTCTAATACATGTTTGAATGTACCTATAAAATATACTTATTACACGAATTTACGAAAATTGCAATATTTTTAACCACAAAACCGTATGTTTTTTTTTTTTAGTATGCTTATTAGTTAGAATGCTTATTATTAGTGTTGCTTATTCTTAATGCTTATTCCTGTGAACTGTTCAGGAGTCCGCTTCCTCTTCAGTATTGGGTCTTTTGTGTGTTAGTGGGGCTATATTGTTGTGTGTATTGTACACGTGCATACAATGTAGTGTGTGGTGTTAAGTGGTTGCAAAAAAAAAGTAATTATTAGTATAATATTACATTATTTTTGTTTGGATTGGGAGTATATATGTGGTGTGTATATGAGGTGCGTGGTAGATATTGGCTCGATTCCTTGATCGTTGCAGTGGTTGTCTTCGATTTTATCTCAGGGCATATGGGATGTCATCAAGGAGTTCTTCGAATTCTTCGGGGAATGTTCTGGGTCAGGATAGTTGGAGGGTGCTTAAATTTATTTTTCGGTTTTCTCCTGTGGGTTCTTATGTATTGGATGTGGGTAAGGGGCGTATGTGAAATGCGTAGGATGTTTTTGGTAGCTTCTGTTTCGCCGACTATCCTACGGAGTGTGTAGTTTGTTTGCAGTGTTTTGTGGCGTTGTGTGATAGGTATGATGTTAGCGTGTTGTATGGTGAGTTCGTTGGGTGTTCTATAGTGTAGTCGGTGTATTCTTCGTAGGATTCGGCGTTCACAAGAGGCTATGGATTTTAGTTCTTTGGGTTTTAGGGTAGCGTACAATGGCGCACGGTAATCGATGACGGGCCGTATGAATGTCTTGTAGGTATGTTGTAGGGTTTCGGATTGACAACCTCCTATTCGTCCCCTAAGGGCGGCCAGGAGGTTGGATCGGTTCCGTACTTTGTTCAGGGTCTTGTTCAGGTCGGCGTTCCAGTTAAGGCTTTTGGTAAATGTAGCTCCTAGGTATGTTATGTCGTCAAGTATCGGTAACCGTTCCCCTTGCAGGGAAATGTTTACGTCGTTTTTGGAGAGTAGTTTGTGTCGGGTATAGTTAGGGTGTCGGACTAGAATGGCTTGTGTTTTTGTGGGGTTTATGGAGACTCTCCATTGGTTGGCCCAATTGGAGAAGTTCCGTAGAGTACTGGACATACTGTTGGAGGCGTTCTTTGTTGACCGATTAGCTGCCCAGAAGGCAGTGTCGTCGGCAAACTGTGCCAGGGATACTCCGGGGGTTGTTACAATGGGGATATCATTGGCGAAGATAAGGTATAGTATGGGTGCTGAGGCAGAACCCTGGGGTACGCCTGTTTGGGGGGTGAAACTTTGTGAAAGGGATGAACCCACTCGGACTCGTACCGTCCCATCTGTTAGATAGTAGGAGCTTCGTGAGCTCGGGGGGGATACCTAATGCTTGAATTTTGTGAACTAGACCCGCATGCCAGACTCTGTCAAAGGCCCGCTTTATGTCTAAGAACACGGTGAGGTTACAGTAGCGGTGGTTAAATGCTCGTGACGTTTCTGTGAGGAGTTTTAGCAAAGGGTCCTGACAGGTTCTATTAGGTCGAAAGCCGAACTGGCTGTCGGGTAAGAGGTTATTGGATTCTATGTGCTCTCCCGGCCTTCGGGCTAGGATCTGCTCTAAGCATTAGCAGCTGAGGAGAGAGATGGGCCTGTAGGATGAGGGTTCTGTCAGGTCGGAGAGATTTTTGGGAATCATGACGGTCGAGGCGGATTTCCACACCGTCGAGAAGTACGAAAAGGAGAGGAATTTGATACATATGGACGTTAGGCGTCTGATCGCGGGGGTGGTAGGTGTCTCAGTATGTCTGTTGAGTCCGTCTTGTTCGGGAGCGGATATTTTACCTTTTTGGAAGTAGTTGAGGGTTTGAGTGGGAGTTATTAGGCTGAAAAAACGGGGTCCCTTGATCTCAGAAATTCGCGATATACTCGTCTCTTCCCTTTGATCAAGGTTACGATGTATTGTGGGAGAGGTTTTCGGGAGATATCTATTAATTTTAAGGGGATTGAGGCTTGGACCGCTTCCGCGATAACGGAAGTTAAGTCGGTGACCGCTCTCTCGACATCGTTAGGGGTGTGAATATCGTAAGCCTGAAGGTTATTGGAGATGTATTCGCCAAATACATCCCAATCGGCGTTTTGGAAGTTTTTACGAATAATGTGGGTGGGAGGAGGGGGAGGTACGGAGCCGAGGGAGGTTTTAACTAGAAGAGGCAGGTGGTCCGAAGTGATGGTTTCACCTAGGTGGCAATCGGAGGACATATGTTGTATTAGTGACTCGGTGCATATAATGTGATCGATTATAGAGGCACCTTGATGACTAATAAAGGTAGGATTGGTGTTTCTAATCCGGAACAGTGGTAGGGTAAGAATACTGTGGGTTAGGCGGATACCGTTTCTATTGTTCGTGGAATCTCCGAATTGGACATGTCGGGCATTAAGGTCTCCTAGGAGGATAACATTGGGTAGGGCGGAGATGTGGTCTAGGAGGTCATTGGAAATGGCTTCTTCTGGAGGATTGTAATAACAGAAAAAGGTGACGGGAAGCGGAAAGTGCACCGTTGCAGCTACACATTCGAGATGCTGCAGGTGCTGCGGAAGAGGATAAAGAGTGGCAGTATATGAATTCTTGATTACGAAGGCTGTGCCTCGCAAACTATTGTGGGCGCTCAATTGAAGGAATGAATTGTAGGAGGCAAAGTCAAAGAGTACAACGGTTGGTTAGTTTTGTTTCTGTGATGGACAGAACGTTTATTTGATTTGTGGCTAATAGATTCTTAATGAGGGGGCGCTTCCGACGGACACCCCTCACATTAATTGTACCTATTATTAGATCCATTGTACTTAGGGTGAGGGAAAGGGATTAGGGTGAGGGGTTAGGGTGTAGGATTAGGATCTAGGATCGGATGTTGTGGGCACTGATAGCTATACCATTGCCAACAAAGTTGACCCTGGTACGGCGTTTCAAATATTCCCTAGACGTAATGTCGACAGCTTTCGCTATGTCGGCCCTACGCTCAGGAAACAGTTGCATTAGGGTAAGGGTAAGGGAAGCGATGAAATCGGGAATGGAAATGGGTATTTTGGGTTTTTCGTCGTCTTCGGTGTCCGACGTGGAAGGAGGGAGTGGTTTAGGTACGGCAGTCGCTGCCGCGGTGGTGGGAATCGCACGACTGGTCGCGCAGGAAAAGGAGTAGGTAGCGCGAGGTCCACCGCAGTTGTTACACTTTGGTGTATTCACGCGGGTACAGGACGAGGCTTTGTGGCTTACACCACAGGTGGGGCAACTGAGGGTACGGGTAAGACATTCCTCGGAAATATGCCCCACCTGCGTGCAAGTGGAGCAATATTCGAGGGTGGGGTTAGGAATGCGGGATTGTTCGCAGGGGTAGTGTCTACCGAAAAGATAGACACCGTTGGAAAGGAGGTGGTTGAGGGTGGTTTCCAATAGGCAGGTGCGGTTATGGTTGGGTTTAATGTTCAACCAGGGGAGACGGAGAGGGGCTATGGCTTGGTAAAAGGACTTTTAAGTGTTGCGGATGCAATATCGGGAAGTGGGATTAACGGAAGCGGAAGGTTTAGGAGAGGGTTTACTGGTAGGGTTAGGTTTAGAATCAGAACGAGTACGGGAAGTAGAAGGGTTCGGGGTTTTAAAAGGATGGTGCACGGGTTTGACTGCGGGTGGAACGCAGGAGGAGGCGATAGAGGACATAGAAGATGCCCTCACTAGTGTGGGAGGAGATGCGACAGCTGCCGCAAAGGATAGGGAGGGTGGTGGTGTGGAGGGTCTAGGTGGCGGGCAACTCGGCAGCAGAGAAGGAGCTAGGGAGACCGTAGACCGGAGGCCCGGTTTGCCATGTTTCTTGTTGTTATCGAAAGAGGGGACTCTCACTGAGGTGCAGCCTCACACCCCGCTGGATTAAGGCTTGGAAGTTGAGAGTCCGATTGAATTGAGGGTTTTGTTAGTATTAATAATCAAACAATAAAACAAAAATTTATTTTAAAATTCTTTATTAATTAATACCTCTCAACTGCTATGGTTTCTTGCTGCTGCTGCTCCTGTGATTCTTCCGGTGTCCTTCTAGGTGGTTTGGCTCCTTGCTAGCTGTAGTGCTTCTTTCCTGGACGGGATCTGCTTTTTCGTGTCGACTGTATGCGGAGCAGTGACAATCCTAACGTAGAAACGGCGAAGACTACGATGCCCGGCGCGAAAGCGAAAGTTAGTTTTTTTTTTAAAGTTGCTTTAGAGTGCAATAAAAATCGCAAAGGTTCTAAGACTAGGAAGGGACTTACGTTCGATACCGAAGTTCGGACTGCCCTAAAACCGCTAGTTTTGACTATCCAATATAATATTAGTGCCAAACGTACCGCCCAGAGAACGAGTTCAATCACAGCAGACGTTAATATTTTTATTGCACTTATTAGAATTCCGCATTTAGATTTACTAAGCTCTAATTAGTTTTTTAAGATACGTTTTATACATAATGGATTAGTTAAGCACGTAAAATATTACGACAATTTTAAAGTAGTACAGCAACTGCCTGTGGGTAAAGTATTATTTGCAACACTACCTTGTTACGACTTGGCAGATTTCATTCCTGACGTCATTATTTCTTAAATAATCAAATTTTAATCTTAATACATACAATTACAAGTAATGACGAGCACGCCCACTCTCGAGGATACTACTATATGGGCTTTTTACGATAGTTTAAAACAAGCTGATTCACTGTTGCCATGTAGTAATATTTGTCATTAATTTACAAATGAACCAGTTTTTTTTTGTTTCCTAAAAATTACGAATTTTGGACTTACACCGTTCTTTCATGCCCTGAAAATATATTTTTGGATAATCCAAAGACAAAATTATTCCTCATAAGTGTTGTAGTTCCAGAATATACCTTGTGGATTGGGTTCATCAATATAAATTTAAAAACGTTTATTAACAAGAAATAAGAATAAATTGATAAATATAACATATATTCACATATAATTTAAAGAGAATTGATCACTTAAGTACTCATTATCTGTATCATCGGTGACTTCCAGATTTTTAATCAGCGGAGAAACATCCTCTTGATCAAATACAACTTCCCAACAGCGTTGTATTTCTTCCTCATTATGTCGAACTGTCTTAACCCATATTTCGGGTGTTATTTTTCCTAGTACCTCTTTCCACGTAGCTAATCATTTTTCAGCGAACTACCATCAGATTTGTTCAATAGGGTTAAAATGCAATGGTAAGGGGGAAGACGAAGTACACGATGCCTACATTATTCAGCTAACCTATCAGCTACCTATACTGGTTGTCATTTATGTCTAAAAATAGAAAATTAATAATAGAAAATATGAATTACAATTAAAAAGGTGTAGGTATATCTGTACTAAACCCAACAACTGAGTTTTTAAAAAGGCTTCATCATATTGTATATTATTTTTACTTAACTATTGCTGTATGTAAGCTTTCTTAGACGCTGTTGTAGGTACTTTGCTCATTAGAGTGCTGTGGTAACTGGCATCCATAATAATTGTGGAAGGTTGTTTTAAATTTACTAACAACTGATATTCTAACCAATGCAGAAAGTTGTCTCAATTCATTTCTCCCTGATAATCAGTATTCCTTGTCTTAGAAGAAAATACTCATTCTGCACCATGTGTAACAACCCATTTTGAGTTGTATTAAAATACACCGTAATTTATGTTTTTCGTTCATTTAGTTGTAAATATAAGAAAAAAAGTTTTAATTATTAATGAATTATAAAGTATGTGGTAGGTAACTTAATTTGCATTTTGGTGTAACTTAAGTGCATATCTTATTAGGCGTTTATAGTTCTATATCTTTGACTTAATTTTTTGCTCATATTTTCGCGCAACGCGTTATCATCTGACATCCTAAGCGTCCATTTTTTTCTCATTTCTTGTGGTACGCTGTATTATGCAGGAATTCATTTTTGGGTTTCCACCTAAATTTTGTGAAAAGTACCATTGATTTAATGGTAAGATATATTTAACTCGTAATATTAAAATTTAAAACATTTGCTTTATGCAGGCATTTTTTTTTTACTTTTACACTTTTAGAACTTTTACATTTTTATCCACGTTTACCTTTTTACTTTTACCACTTTTGGTATGTTCGATGCTTATGATTGCAATTTTGCACTTAATTCAGATCTACATTTTGATAACATTTTTTATTTGAACTTTCTAGAGAATGCAATAAACATTGGATTATTCAAAATTTCATGAAGATAAGTTTATAAGACGTAAATTTCAACTTTGGTATGATTTACAGCGTACAGAATTATTATTACGAGATATTGCGCAATATTGGTGCAAAGATGACATCACCTTTGGTTTACATTTCCGTAACCGTTTAGATACCAGAGGTTATTAAAAAGTTTGTGTACAAAAATTTTTCGAACAGGTATTTATATCCATAATTTAGTAATTTAAGGTTATTAGTGTTTAAGATATATTTTATATAATTCTAAATTTAAATATTTAATAAACATAGTTAGTATATCTTTTATTTTGACATTTTGGTGAATTTTTTTATTGTATCCTCGGTTTAGTTATTCCGAGCATAATCAAAAAATGACTTGGCGTCCGAGATAATTTTTATTATTGTTACATTGCAGTTACTATATTAATGTTAAGTGGAAATAACCAAGCATAAATTTGTGGTAATTAAGCAAATCATAAGATTGAACTGGCCTATTTTAATCAACCGACTGGGACAACGGCATTATCTTTATTGAGTGTTTGGATCTCTGGTTAGTTTAACGATTTGTTTTGAGAACATTCATACCTATTCATTTATATTAAAATACTTTTATACATGAGTGAATCCTGTTTATCTTGGCCCACCAACTTTTGTCTTCTTTACACTCTTAACATTATAATCTTGCCAAGAACGACCAGCAGTACCATCTTTAAAGACCCATGCCTCATCAAGAAAAATGAACTGACTAAAACCTTCATTTTTAAGTCGAACATATTAATGTAAAAAATTGCCAAGCTTTATAGCGATCTTAGGTAGCTCCATTAATCAGCGCCGTGGATCATCCTTGTTATACTTGAAACCAATTTTTTTTAAATCTTCCACAGAGATGTTATACAACCATTAAAAATGTCATGTTCGCGTAGTTTTCTTTGCAAAGTTTTTAAGGTTACATGTTCCTCTGCAAATAATTACACTACAAAATGCAAATTAACTGTATGGAGTTAATACTATACTTACTCTTTTTGTACATCTCGTAAATAACATTTCGAATTGCACTTTGGTCAAAATTATCCATTATTAGTTTGCTCCGATGTCGTTTTTTTGGTGGGATTCTAAGTACTTCACCTTTCTTGCATTTAGCTGCGATGTTATTAACTGTTGAAAGACTCACATGTAAGGCAGCTAATTTTTTATATACGCTCTCAAAAATGGCTATTTTACGGACTCATTAGTCCGTAAAATGGCTCATTTTTGGCCTGGTCCCTGAAAGTCGGCATGGAAACCATTTTATATTATTTTAAATAATTCAGTGGACACTATTTTAAAAATTATTTTATTTATCAGTTCTATCATTCGAATTTGTCAAAAAAAAAACTAGGTACTTTAAACAAAAATGCTAATAGTACAGTTAAGTAATATACGTATTACAAATCTCTGTTAACACTAACAATGTCAAAACATAACAGTCCAATTAAATAAAAATTCTTATTTGAATGAACAACTTTGTGCATTTTGAAAACTGTGACCTAAATAATATTGTTGTTGAGAATAAGATAAACGTTTTATTTAACATACTTGGCTCCAACCTCTTAGGCGTTTCAACGATTAAAATCCACATCAGCATCTGCAGCCAGAGTAGCAGAGCTGCGTCTAAAACAATGACCTGTGTAGTCCTTTGGATTCGGTAGCTTTAAAAATTCAGCCTCAGTCGAAGGCATTTTCCCGAATAAATGGATGCCGACAAATTGCACAGTGCATTTGTCTTTTCGGTATGAGACAAATAAATAGTCGTGTGGTACATTACAAGGCCGAAGACTAACATATTTCAGATAAATCTCCACAGGGTTAACAACTTTCTCCTTACCAACCACCGGAAACACTCTTTTAATATTTGTCTTCAGCAAGAGTAATTAATAGACAGCTGCTGTCTTTTTCGACAATACTCTGAATTATTAGAGAGTGCAATTCTTCTCTTCTATGCTCCACAAAGGCCGATAATACGAGCGACCTAATAATTAAAGTAAAATTGAATCCTACTTTAAAAGTAATCACCATATACTAACCTTAACAAAAACCTTTCATCATCAGCACTTGCCAAAAACGCATAGATCTCACCGAACTCCTCTTCAGAAAAGCGATAACCTTTGGAAATTTGTCAATATTAATATTTTCTTTGACATTTAGAACTGTTTTTAATATCGAATATTTCGATCAAACTGTCGACGGTTTCAACGTTTGCGAATGTAAAACAGTAAGTAATTAGTAATTAAAACATCAAAGCAGAAAAACGTACCTTAGGTATACTATTGCTTACTTTCTCGTGCACACCTTCGTTTATAACGGCTACGCCCTTAATTTCTTTTCAGCTGTTGAAGGTATGGTACTCTTTATGATAGAGGGCCCTAAATTTTACAGGTACTAACTCAAAGACGATTTCTTACGCCTTCTCCGCAATACTTGTCGGATTTTGTAGCATTTTTTTGACAGTAGTTTTTTTGACAAATTCAAATGACAGAACTGATAAATAAAAATAAATGAAAGTTGTTGCTATTCTGGTGCAAGATGCTATACCTTCTCTTCCAAATAGCTGTTTTTGTATCAAGTACCTAGTACTTTTATTCGAGTAAAGTTGGTAAATTAGGTATTCTAGGAAACTTTTCAGAGAGCTTAAACAAAAAAATATTGTTTGTAACACGTACCTAAAATAGGTTTTTTAGGACAACAAATTCGTCCTAAGAAACCTCATTTTAGGTTGTTGATACAAAAATAACTATTTGCGGATTTTTAAAATACGTGACATAACCGAAAATATCCTCAACAAGCCGATAATATTACAGATTTAAGATAACTAAATAGAGGAGTATTTTAATCATTATTACTTACGTCTCTAACGGCAGCAACTGGCAAGAAAGGCGTCTCCGTTTTCACGTTCTTGTTGAAAGTAATGGATCAGAAAGTTTACCACTTCTTGACAACGACTAGACAAGGGCTTGGGCATCGTTTATTGTTTATGTGTTATTGTTATTAAGTTAGTTCTGACAAGAACTTATTGAATTTGATATGATATACAAAATTAATTGTTATTTAAACACAAATGACATAAATCAATCGTTTGTAAATCGTTCATGATACATCGCTCAACGTTGTAAACTGTTGCCAACACTTAAGAACTAAATTTTCCTGGTTGCACTGACCTCTACATACAGACTTATTTAAAATATTAGAACCGTTATATTGGTTGCACTTTATCACCAAGTATGACGTCCTTTTAAACTTATCGTAAAAAGAGAAGACGGTAAATTGAGACTTTCAAGCTGAAATGTGATGTCATCATCGCTCTTTTATGCGCATGCCTTATCTACACGAATACGAATACTTAAAAATGGTTTAAATATCACTTTCAATGTCAAATTGCTACAGCGCTGGTGGTGTCGTGGAAGCGGAGTCGTTTGCAACGCTTTTGGTGCGGGTTCGAATCCCCGGCCATACAATTTTTTTTTAGGTTACTGTAGTTTTGTTTATCTAATCTACTTTTGCTATGTTTTACAGTGTATGGGGTTTACAGTAGTATGGCGCCAAAAGGATGACGTCTAACATACATGACGTCGTCAACGGAAAGTCTCAATCTACCGCCTCCTGTAAAAAGCCTGCAGATTATTTTTTTGTTTTCACAATGTTGCCTGTTTTCGTTATGAACGTATAAAAAAGACGTTGCATAGTTACCCTAAAAAAATTATAATCAAAATTATTTCGTTTCTTTTAATTTTTTAAGTTAGCAACTGGATGTCTATTAACCTCTGTCAAATATGAAGTTTTAAACGTCTGTTTGACATAGATTAATGTTTTTTTTTCACAATGTTGCATATTTTCGTAATTAACTTATTATAAAAGAGGTTGCATAATGATCCTTAAAAAAAAATGTTATTAAAATTATTTCATTTCTTTTAATTTCCATTTTGTAGGTTGGTAGGTCGTGTGGTGTTCCACACTAGATATTTGCTTTTAGTTTCTGCTATATCTTTATGTCATAATCGATGTTTCTTGATCCTTACTTTTTTGGTTTAATAACTTAAGATTTTAAAAATAATTCATATTCAAAAAGTTTGTTTAATTGTGCAGACATATATATATATATATATATATATATATATATATATATATATATATATATATAATTTTTAAGTGAACACAAATAAAAACCCCAAATTGCATACAAATATGCACAAAATTAGGACAATAGGGATTCTCCCACGGAAACTCTGGGAAAACAATAACAAAATCAATTGCGGTTATTTCAAACAGGAAATTTAAACCTGTATGTGCGATATAATTGCTTCAATAATGATTTATAATTAAATATTGCGAGGATTTTGCGGTCTCTGCACTTGATAAATATGGATCAGTAACTAATAAATAATAAGAAATTTCGATTTTGGTGTTCAGTTGAGTATAATCCATTTTTAAAACCGTAGAACCATTAACTAAGAAATTAAGGTAGGTTCTTTAGCTTTGAATCTATTTAGAACCTTTTTTTGACATATTGAGAATTAAACTCAAAAGTATTCATTTTGTGTTTAATAATAGTATTAAGTTTAAAAAAAGATCGTAGTATTCGGGTAATTGCACTAGAAAATTTCCACACTGTATAGGAAGTTTACTAATATCCTTTGTGGTTTTGTGGTGATCACGCCTTTATATGGAAAACGGGCTTTATCTTTTTCAGGACAGTTTTGCTAGAAATGTGATTTAAATATTTAACTTAAAATAATTAGGTATACTTCCTGAACCACTTCAGCTTGTAATCCTCTATATTAGAGTGTAAGTTAAATAATTACCAAAATTTTACACTAATAACAGAATTGTGAACTTAAATTTAAGATGGCTTTTTGGAAATAAGTTTGGTGCATCTGTATCCACTAGAGAATGCTGGCCCTCATAAGACGGATAAATTTGAGATTGTACATGACGAGGATCCAACTCCAGTATTACGCCGTGGATTAAAATTTTCAATGGTTATTCGTTTTCGTAATCGTGCTTATGATAAAACGAAAGATGTAATCCGACTAATCTTCAATTTTGGTATGTATAATTTCACAATTGTCACAACTTATAGTGATTTGCCTCTTTAGGTCTAAGACCTCACCCAACTAAAGGTACTAAAGCAGTTATCCGAATAGACCCTAAAGCAAAACCACCGTCTCCTCAAAAAATGGACTGGTACGCTGGAATTTTATCCGAAGGCCCTGATAACATAACACTTGAGGTATCTCGTTACACATTAATACCGCAAATTCACAAGCTCCATTTAGGTAATGGCACCTGTACACTGTCCTGTTGGTGTTTGGAAACTACAAGTTGAAACTGGTGCTTTCGCAACAACAGATCGCAAAACTTTTAATTACAACAAGGATATCTATATCCTCTTCAACCCTTGGTGTTGTGGTAACTTGTATAGTTTTATCCAAACGAATCTATACGATTTCATTTGTAGAGGATTTAGTCTACATGCCAGAAGAGCGTTTTTTAGATGAATATGTTCAAGCTGATGTTGGAAAAATTTGGGTAGGTCCGTTTGGTTCAAGTCGCGGTCGCGAATGGGTTTTTGGCCAATTCGATAAATGTGTTTTGCCTGCTACCATGCTAATGTTTTTGAAATCAGGATTTCCTGACACAAGTCGAGGTGATCCCATCCGCACTTCGAGATTAATTTCAAAAATGGTCAACAGCAATGATGATGATGGAATTCTAGTTGGACGTTGGGATGGCGATTATGCTGATGGTACTGCTCCATCAAGCTGGACAGGTTCCGTTCCAATTTTAGATGAATATTTAAAAAATGAGGATTCCGTTAGTTATGGACAATGTTGGGTCTTTTCTGGGGTCACAACTACAAGTTAGTTAAATTTATATATTCCATTGCACTGTTTTCGTTTAGTTTGTAGAGCGCTTGGAATTCCATCGCGAGTTGTTTCCAATTTAGTCTCAGCGCACGATACAAATGCTAGCCTTTCTATTGACAAATATTATGACATTAATGATGAAGAACTGGATTATGATCCGACTAATCCAGTTGGAGAAGATTCAATTTGGAATTATCATGTGTGGAATGATGTGTACATGGCAAGACCTGATTTACCATCAGGCTATGGAGGTTGGCAGGCCATTGACGCAACTCCTCAAGAAACTTCAGATGGAGTTTATCAATGTGGACCAACATCCTTAGAAGCGATTAAAAAAGGTCAAGTTGGTTTTAACTATGATGTTGCGTTTATGGTCGCATCTGTTAACGCTGATTTAATGCGCTGGAAAGAAGACCCAGACTCGCCAATGGGTTTTTCAAGAATTTATTGCAATAAATATCAGTAAGCATATTTGGAATGCTTTTTTTTTTGTTTTATATCAGTT
>JARFJB010001994.1:317500-382500 GCA_036346205.1 Vesta saturnalis
CTTATTATAATACAAATTCAAATTTTCCGCCAAGGGTACCACGACAATACACCAAGGCCCACGAACAAGTTCCGATCACGACAAGGGGCGAAGACCCGAGAACAAGTTGCGACGCCCTACACCTGTCTTACAATATCGGTTATACTCGTGGAGGGTTGGAGTGGGTCGCAGAAACAGCCATCGCCGAAAGTCTCGCGTCGCAAAATTTTGCCTATATGATTACTTAAACATCACATATCACAAAGATCAGTCCACCATAACTCGAAAAAAATGTTACTCGTAATGTACCAGCCTCGAGTAAATTTCTCGCTGCGTGGCGTACACTTTTTGGTTTTCTCTAGCAACACTCTAATATTTTTCCTTGGCGTCCATTTTATAGATCTAAACTCTTTTCTCGATCAATGTATTCCAGCCGAGATAAAACTTGTGTGTATGTAAAATCGTATAGAGGCATAATCTAGCTTAAAGAAGGAGAAGAAGGCACAAGACGTTTTTTCTGCGTATACACCGTTATATTGAAGATGCTGTTTTGCGTATTAGAAAACATGCTACTGATTCGAAATCGGATGATCTCAAGAAAGATGTATGCGGTACAGCTTCAGGGGCGAAGAAGAATTGAAGACCTATGTAGTATTTCAAGGGGTTGTGGGAAAATTAGCTAATTTTAAGAATAATCCCATATCTGCGTAATAATAATTATAGCGGCAAATAAAGGTTGTATATTATCCGCTGCATGTATTTTTTAAAGCATAACAATAATTATTATGAAGCAGTATCAGGACTATTAATATATTTTACTGGTTTTAAGGAAGGCGTGACATTCCATATCGGTAATCAATTTTTCGTAATTTAATCTGACTGCTAAAAGTAATGCAATGGATTTTAAAACGTGATAAAAATCAAAACAACCCCTAATAAATATTAATAATAATAAACACAAGTTGAGAACTCCGCGAATAGATTTCCGTCTTACAAGGCTAGGACCCGTTACTAGAATGCAACCCCCAATGCATAAATAAATTAGGTCACAATCTGTAGGTGGGATTAAAAGAAATGTAATAATAATTATGCAATCTCCTTTGATAAAAACAACCCTAATTAATAACAGATTAAATCTTTTTTCACTCAGAACACTGCATGCGCACGTATTTGCCTACCCTCCAGGGGCTGAACTTTAAAAAGTTTGTTAATACAGCCAAAAGGGTCCTAATTAGAGTAAAAATTCCATCAAGGGGTTGAAAATGACCACCGAAAAGAAGTTATAAAAAAGGAGTGAAATGACAAAAAGGTTCTTAACACAGCCAAAAGGGCTTTAATTAGGGTGAAAATTCTATCTAAGGTTGAAAATGGCCTCCGAAAAGAAGCAAAAAAAAAAGGGGGAAAACACGATCCCCACGTGGGCATATAAAAAATTGCGGCTAAGGTGCCCCAGGTTACAAAAATCTAAGATGGCGGCGACTAGTGTCCCATTTCTACTTGTGTTATTACCAAAGCATTACAATAATTTGACGTATTAAATTACAATTGTATTAATATTAATCGTGCATTGCTAATTTCTTTTCACATTGAAATTTTTCGATAACAATCGTCTTCAGGGAATTCAAGTTTAAAAAAATTAATTACGATGTCAAATAAATTTATGAAATCTAAAAAGGTAAATATGTAATCAGTATAATGAAAAGCCAACTACGCAATATAATTTTATTTTCTTATGAATTAGCTAGATCTTTAATAGATTAAATACTATTATTTTATTTTGCCACCATAATGTTTTTTATTTTGTTTTGCCACCATAATGTTCTTTATACGCCTCCAAATCTTCTGATTATGCCCTTAATACATAAATATCTATTATACGCCTCCAAATGCGGGCGTAATGTGGTCTTTATAGCACGGAAATGTCATTGATGCTAAGCAGCATGATTGACAGCAAACACATGACATGATATATAATAGCAATATCACAGTATCTTAGTAACAACAAATTAGCCTACTGTCGACTTCATTTCACTGCATTTGCATTTAAAAACTTGCCGAAAATACTGAATCTTTTTAATATTTTGTTCCAGTTTCATGGTGCAAAATAAAATAAAACATTGTATGTACCACAGGCATAATTGTAGATTATGGCTCTCAGGAATATAAAAGCCTTCCGCTTCGCGTCGGGCTTTTAATATTCCCTCGAGCCATAATCTTCTGATTATGCCCTTAATACATAAATATCTATTATACGCCTCCAAATGCGGGCGTAATGTGGTCTTTATAGCACGGAAATGTCATTGATGCTAAGCAGCATGATTGGCAGCAAACACATGACTTGATATATAATAGCAATATCACAGTCTCTTAGTAACAACAAATTAGCCTACTGTCGACTTTATTTCACTGCATTTGCATTTAAAAACTTGCCGAAAATACTGAATCTTTTTAATATTTTGTTCCAGTTTCATGGTGCAAAATAAAATAAAACATTTATGTACCACAGGCATAATTGGATTATGGCTCTCAGGAATATAAAGCCTTCGCTTCGCGTCGGGCTTTAATATTCCTCGAGCCATAATCTTCTGATTATGCCCTTAATACATAAATATCTATTATACGCCTCCAAATGCGGGCGTAATGTGGTCTTTATAGCACGGAAATGTCATTGATGCTAAGCAGCATGATTGGCAGCAAACACATGACTTGATATATAATAGCAATATCACAGTCTCTTAGTAACAACAAATTAGCCTACTGTCGACTTTATTTCACTGCATTTGCATTTAAAAACTTGCCGAAAATACTGAATCTTTTTAATATTTTGTTCCAGTTTCATGGTGCAAAATAAAATAAAACATTATGTACCACGGGCATAATTGGATTATGGCTCTCAGAATATAAAGCCTTCGCTTCGCGTCGGGCTTTTAATATTCCCTCGAGCCATAATCTTCTGATTATGCTTAATACATAAATATCTATTATACGCCTCCAAATGCGGGCGTAATGTGGTCTTTATAGCACGGAAATGTCATTGATGCTAAGCAGCATGATTGACAGCAAACACATGACTTGATATATAATAGCAATATCACAGTCTCTTAGTAACAACAAATTAGCCTACTGTCGACTTTATTTCACTGCATTTGCATTTAAAAACTTGCCGAATATACTGAACCTTTTTAATATTTTGTTCCAGTTTCATGGTGCAAAATAAAATAAAACATTGTATGTACCACGGGCATAATTGTAGATTATGGCTCTCAGGAATATAAAAGCCTTCCGCTTCGCGTCGGGCTTTTAATATTCCCTCGAGCCATAATCTTCTGATTATGCCCTTAATACATAAATATCTATTATATGCCTCCAAATGCGGGCGTAATGTGGTCTTTATAGCACGGAAATGTCATTGATGCTAAGCAGCATGATTGACAGCAAACACATGACTTGATATATAATAGCAATATCACAGTCTCTTAGTAACAACAAATTAGCCTACTGTCGACTTTATTTCACTGCATTTGCATTTAAAAACTTGCCGAAAATACTGAATCTTTTAATATTTAGTTCCAGTTTCATGGTGCAAAATAAAATAAAACATTTATGTACCACGGCATAATTAGATTATGGCTCTCAGGAATATAAAAGCCTTCCGCTTCGCGTCGGGCTTTTAATATTCCCTCGAGCCATAATCTTCTGATTATGCCCTTAATACATAAATATCTATTATATGCCTCCAAATGCGGGCGTAATGTGGTCTTTATAGCACGGAAATGTCATTGATGCTAAGCAGCATGATTGACAGCAAACACATGACTTGATATATAATAGCAATATCACAGTCTCTTAGTAACAACAAATTAGCCTACTGTCGACTTTATTTCACTGCATTTGCATTTAAAAACTTGCCGAATATACTGAACCTTTTTAATATTTTGTTCCAGTTTCATGGTGCAAAATAAAATAAAACATTGTATGTACCACGGGCATAATTGTAGATTATGCCCTTAATACATAAATATCTATTAAACCAGGGTAAACCACCCAGTTGTTGGAGATGGGGGAGTTATTGAACAGTCTGTTTTTAATAGAATAAAATAAAGTTTCTGTTTGTGTTAGCTGGTTTGCACTGTTAACCTTTTAACAGCTAACTTCAGTCAGTAGACACATCTGTCAGAATTTGTTTTGTCGCGAAACGTCTTTTCATCTAGAACAGTATAGCGAGTGTCGTTTTCATACTAGTTTGTTAAGGTAAGTTGATTGAGAAATTAATGTCACATTAATGCAAGAGATGATGCAGGATAATTCTAAACTTGAGGTGTGGCTATAAGGATAGAGGCGTTAATTTATTATAATTTTACCGCTATAAGTTAGGTTCTTGGAAGGGTGTCCAATAACTAAACCGACATTTCCGTATTTTGTAGTTTTTGGACACTGTCCAATTACTGGTTTAGAACAGATTTTTAATGTAAGTAGTTACTGGGCACATTTATTTAACATTTTTAAGAAGAATTTAAAAGTCCGGGATTTTCTAGAAAGAGACAAGACATTTTTAATAGTGTTCAAAAATGTTTAAGGGAAAATAGACTACCTGATCCGTTTAGGAATAATGGACAAGGTGAATGCTGGTTTAAGGTGAAGTTATTATATTGTTACAAATTGATGGTTTATTTTGCAATTTTATGCTTAGGCATTTCTGAGAAGTACCTGCGTGCAGGTAGAGCAATACTTGGGGAGAGGTTGCGAGATAGGGGAGGGTTCGTAAAAGTAGTGTCGCCCGAACCTGACGACACCGCGTGCGAGAAGGAACTCGAGGGCGGTTTTGGAAGGGGTGATGGCGCAGAATAGGGATATGGGTGTGGTCGTGGCCTTAGAGGTGACGCGAACGACCTTGCTCACTTGCGGAAGATCGATTGCACCCCGGATCTCTTCGGCTAGGATGTCATTACCTACGTGACAAATAACGTAGGAAAAGGAGGGAGGTCTATGATTGGAGTTGGAGGAAGGGGGCCGGATAGTTGGGATTGGGTCAAGGTGGGATCGCCAAAGTGGTGTCGGAGCCTAAACTGTGTACTATCCGGCAAGGGAGAGGGATCTCTAGGAGACAAGTGAGGTTATGGTTGAATGTTAAGTTCAACCAGGGAAGGTTAAGGGATTTTAAGGAGTTGTACAGGGTTTTCTGGGTGTTGATGGTTTTGGAGATATTGCGAATGTAATATCTCGAGGATTTGGAGCGAGTACGATTAGGATTAGGGGAATCGGATGTGGGAATCACGGCGGGTACAAGTGGTTGGGCGGATGTAGGTAGCAGGGTGGGTTTGTGTGTGCTTGTGTATACATATATGTTGAGATGATTTAAATTACATTCGAGTTGCTATGTAAGTCACATAGCGAATTATTTCTTTAGTTTGTACAATTTGGTACATCTCATTATGTAATTCTAGATAAGAATGGTTAATAAACATTGAGATGTTTGTAAATTTAAATATTTCTTAAATATAATGTTAATATAAGTATAATCGACAGGACTTTACATTGAAGTATAGGGTATATTTGTTATCGTTATGATTTAATTAAAGTTTTTATTTAGTTAATAAGTTTATTTAAACATAATGTTCCCTGACGACATGAGATACAAGCTGTAGTTTACAAAAATAATGTTAAAAACTAGATATAGGCTGGTATCAATGTCACAATTCAAATGTATGCAGCCAAGAATCATGAAAACATTCGTGTTAGTGCGATAAACGTATATCACTGCTAAAATTACGAAAAAACACAACAAGTACATTAGTGAGCAACTATAAAACATAAATTAAACAGCAGCTCTAGAATTATTGTGTTTAATCAACATTTATAGACCTTAAACTAGTGGTTTGCAACATTTCGACACTAGTCGTAGAAGAACTTATGGACCTATAAAAGTGTTAAATTAAATTAATTTGAGACATGAACATTAAGTTTAAACACTTTCACAAACAGTTATAGTGGTTAAAAGTGTGAAATTATACATTGAAAATTGTATTAACAATATGAGGATATGTTATTTCCTCACATAAAATTTATACAAAAACTATTTTAGATTGAGACGAATTGTGTAAAATAAATTAGTAGAGGCAAAAATAGTAAAGTAGCCTCAATTTCAAGTTACAATTCACTATATTTGTGACCATTTTGTCAAATTTAGTTTCTAAGAGGAAAAATTAAAATAATTTTCCTTTCAAATTGGCCGTAGGCATGTAAAAGATGAATATTTAGGTGTAGTAGCATCCCATATTCATGTGGAAATCATTTCCAGGCTTGTAAAATATATAAAATTAGCGTAAAATCAATAATTCAGTGTGAAGATTAACTTAGTTATTAAGTGTAGGAATTAGTTCGTGTTTGGTTTCAAATTATAGAGAAATTTATGTAGATTATGAATATGTTATTAGTTTTAAGATAGGTTTAAGGGGGCAAAAGTTATAGGGTTTTGAAATTATATCGTAATGTAAAAATTGCTTTAGCCAATCAGAATTTAGGAAATATTGTTGGTAACTATTGAGAACAATCGAAGATTTTGGTCGCTATCCATTATCATATAAATAGAAGTGCTGAAGGATTACACTCTCTCTTAATTTTTCTCTGTTTCAACAGCTTGCTAAAGTGAAATTATTTTTAAACAAAATAACGTCACTTCGTTAAAAACAAAGTGCGATTTTAGTATCGGAAGTGTCAAAGAAACAAGTGATAGTCTTTTGTCGGGAAATAATTAAATTAAGGTTACTTTACCTTTTTAAATATCAAAATCGGATGTTATCGATAGTTAATGAAAATATTTTCTCAGTTTCGACATTGTTTGTTTATTTTGTTTACGTTGTTATGAATATTAGTTGTGTTCTCTTCGTGTTATCATTATACACCTGATTTACTGGAAGTGTGTTTAATTTATAATAACCTTCAAACTATCCATGCTTTTCAAAATTTATTTTGAAATAAATATAAGTGTGATGATCCTAAAAATAAAGATTCATCAGAATTGTAATAACATTAGTGAAACTTACGTAAACGTATAAGCTGTTAATATTGAAGAAAATTTGGATGTTTGAGGAGCAGAGTTGGAGTTCGAAGGAGCTGTTTTCTACAATCAACTTCAGCAGCAGTAACAAAAAAAGGAGGACATTTTATGTGAGTACTTTATCGTTGGCATTGATATTTTATTGTTGTCTTCATAATTTCCTTCCTGTGTAACAATCATGATGTGTATGACGTGTATGCATGTCCAAAGAGAACATTATTTGGTCTAAAAATTTAAATGGTTAATATTATATTGAATAAATTCAAACGTATCTATACTTACATGTATGGCGAATATCATTTTTATTATAATCAAAAGTCACATGTTTGCGTATTCACAGCGCATGCCCAAGTATGCATTTTTGAAGAATTTTTGTTATGTACAAGGTGTGACACAAATATTCATGCAAATTAAAATTTATAATTCAAGTTCTTTGAGCAAGTTAGATACGATAAAATATAATTGGATAATAACTCAATGTGCATTAATCAAATTAACTATGATTATTATTAATATTAATATAATTCAAATTAATAATCATTTACTTTGTCATTTAAATATAAAGTTTCTTCTAAATTTTGATCCCTATCCCCTTTGATGAGTCTTAAGTTCTCCGATTGTGTTTTAAATATTAGAGTTTAGCCATTAATAGAAATAATATTAACATTTAATAAAAATAATTTAAATAAAATCTAGAGCGTGAGGAGTTAATATCATGGATATAATATATATATATATATATATATATATATATATATATATATATATATATAAGTTCTTCTACGACTAGTGTCGAAATGTTGCAAACCACTAGTTTAAGGTCTATAAATGTTGATTAAACACAATAATTCCAGAGCTGCTGCTTAATTTATGTTTTATAGTTACTCACTAATGTACTTGTGTTTTTTCGTAATTTTAGCACTGATATACGTTTATCGCACTAACACGAATGTTTTCATGATTCTTGGCTGCGTACATTTGAATTATGACATTGTTACCAGCCTATATCTAGTTTTTAACATTATTTTTGTAAACTACAGCTTGTATCTCATGTCGTCAGGGAATATTATGTTTAAATAAGCTTATTAACTAAATAAAAACTTGAATTAAATCATAACGATAACAAATATACCCTATACTTCAATGTAATGTGCTGTCGATTATACTTATATTAACATTATATTTAAGAAATATTTAAATTTACAAACATCTCAATGTTTATTAACCATTCTTATCTAGAATTACATAATGAGATGTACCAAATTGTACAAACTAAAGAAATAATTCACTATGTGACTTACATAGCTACTCGAATGTAATTTAAATCATCTCAACATATATGTATACACAAGCACACACAAACCCACCCTGCTACCTACATCCGCCCAACCACTTGTACCCGCCGTGATTCCCACATCCGATTCCCCTAATCCTAATCGTACTCGCTCCAAATCCTCGAGATATTACATTCGCAATATCTCCAAAACTATCAACACCCAGAAAACCCTGTACAACTCCTTAAAATCCCTTAACCTTCCCTGGTTGAACTTAACATTCAACCATAACCTCACCTGTCTCCTAGAGATCTCTATCCCTTGCCGGATGGTACACAGTTTAGGCTCCGACACCACTTTGGCGATCCCACCTTGACCCCATCCCAACTATCCGGCCCCCTGTCTCCAATTCCAATCATAGACCTCCCTCCTTTTCCTAAGTTATTTGCACGTAGGTAATGACATCCTAGCCGAAGAGATCCGGGGTGCAATCGATCTTCCGCAAGTGAGCAAGGTCGTTCGCGTCACCTCTAAGGCCACGACCTCACCATATCCTTTTCTGCGCCATCACCTTCAAAACCACCCTCGAGTTCCTTTCGCACGCGGTGTCGTCAGGTTCGGGTGACACTACTTTTACGAACCCTCCCCTATCTCGCAACCTCTCCCCAAGTATTGCTCTACCTGCACGCAGGTACTTCTCAGAAATGCCTAAGCATAAGATTGTAAAACAAACCATCAATTTGTAACAATATAATAACTTTACATTAAACCCTATCCCCTTTGATGAGTCTTAAGTTCTCCGATTGTGTTTTAAATATTAGAGTTTAGCCTTTAATATAAATAATATTAACATTTAATAAAAATAATTTAAATAAAATCTAGAGTGTGAGGAGTTAATATCATGGTTTTATATATATATATATATATATATATATATATACATACATATATGTGTGTGTGTGTGTGCGTGCGTGTGTGCGTGCGTGCGTATGTGCGTGCGTGCGTGCGTGCGTTCGAGTGTGCGAGTGTGTGTGCGCGTGGATTTGTATGTCGAACGTGTAGAAATGTAGGAATGTGTGGATGAGGTGGAGATGGATGATTGAGAACGGGCACGTGGTCTTGAGGACGGTGGTGGCGAGGCGGGGGTGTGTAGGTATGTGTGTTGGTGTAGGTGGACGGACTGCGTCCGGGTTTGCATGCAATCGTGAGTGTTGCACGGTGGTGACCGTGCTTCACTATCACGTCTGTGTTTTAGTATACAAATTTACGGAAATAAAATAAGAAAATTGTGTTTAACAGTGGACTGGGTCTCCGCTGAGGTGCAGCCTCACACCCCGAGAAAAAAGGCTTGGAAACTCAGAGACCCAATAGAATAATATTAATAATTCTTTATTAACTCTTACTGCTGTCCGACGTTGATCCTAGTGTTGGCGTAGTCCTGGAATCTTCTTTATACTTTTGTTCTTCGTGTTATTCCTGCTGCATGTCCTGCGTCTCCTGCTTGCTGATAGGTTGTGGCTCTCCTTCTGATGACCGCTTCTTGATTTGTATGCAAGCAGTGACAGATCTAACTCGAAGCGACGAAGATCACGATGCGCGGAACATTGAGCGTGAAAACGTTAAGTTCTTTTTTTGGACTGCTTTAGAGTGTGCAATAAAAATCGCTGGAGCTCTCAAGCATGGTAGGGACCTATGTTCAAACAAAGTTCAAACTGCCCTGATAAGGAGTCAGCAACTGCAGCTAAAAGTAATACTAATGAAAATAGTAAAATTCGTAATGTGAAACACATGCGATAGCTGCAAAAACGATTTTCATCTTCGTTGCATACCAAACATACATAAAAGAATATGTTCCTGATAAGAATGACGACGACCCATTCATGTGCCATATCTGCTGTAAGGAAGAAAGCGAAGAAGAAGCTGACGAAAAAGAGGAAAGTGACAAAGATGAAAAAAGGGGAGAGGATGAGAAAAGGGAAGTAGATGAATTGTACAGTTTCTATAAGAGCAAGTGTACCAAATAGGTACTACTAGTAAATATTAAATAATGTATATACCTACATATTAAATAGGTATACTTAGTGTTAAATTTCTTGGAGTATGTTGTACTATTATTATACTTGCTCACTTCCCCTAAATATGTTACCTTTGTTTTTTAAGTGTCTACCTACCTATACATTAATAGTAGATCTACATAAGGAGATAGATGCTTCTAAATTTGTAATTTCATTTGTGCTCAATAACTAAAGTTTCCATGTCCAATTACTACCAAAATTGTCCAATATCTAAATTTTCTTCTTTTTCACATGTGTTTCAAAAATTCCGTAATAAATGGTAAATCTGAGAGAATATACTATAAACCAATACAAATACCTTCATTTTGGTCCCATGTGCACATACATATGTCTACAAATAAAATTTTAACACACATGCTAATTTAAAAAAATTCTTAAATGTCCAAAAACTAGGTGGTTTACACCACCTTAAAAATGATCAAATTATAATGTAAGGCCAAAGTTGTGAAAAACTTTAATTTCAACATGGTAAAAGTATGCACATTTTTATTGTTAGCCTTCGTCCGTTAAAGGGTGTTCTGATTGGTAATTTTTAAGGCAGTTTAATAATATTTAATTATTAAAGATTTAGCTCATGTTTTCTAAAATAAAATTAGATTCCGTTGTTGGTTTTTTTTGTATACTTTTCCTAACTATTATAACGTTTTCAGACTTCATATATCTATTTTACATCGCAATTATTTTTTAAAACTGTTATCATTTTCTTAAGACAATAACTGTAATGGTTATCGAAAGGTTTAGATATGTAAAAAGATTAATAAAATACACGCAGTTACAAAGGATAAGTATTTGAATTATTAGTGATAATCGCGATTGCTTGCCTTTTTGATATTTCAGTCATTTATAGAAGTATCGTTCTATTAGGCAATTTTAAAAGTAAGAAAACAAAAAGTCTATCATTTACTTTTTTACTACATTGCCATGATCAAAAGATTATTGCAAGATTTTTATATGTTAAAAGAAATTTTAATAACACACAAGTTGACCATATCATAGGGGAACTGAAAGAGCACTTCTACGTAATCAAATTCATACGATGAGGAAGGACTTGCATTTTCAGTTTTCATCAAGATTGAATAGAAAAGATTGTAATAAAATTGATACATGAAATTTGATAGATTATCTAATCTACAAAATATTACATCATCCTTAGCTAACGAAAAAACGGTCATAAAGCTATCTAATCAAGTTTTTTGACATTACACTATTGAAGCACTCGTAAACTGTGGAAACTTTGCGGTAACATCAAAAGTAATACCATTTGAGGATGTAGTTCCTAATATTGAGAATTCTATTAAATCTTAATCTTTTCACGCTCTAAATTAAGTTAGATGTGAAAATTTAGGATATTACGTAAAGCAAAACCTTCAAAAAGTAATTTACCCGTGAACGAAGGACTCTATTAGATCTTAAAAGTAATGAGAACATAGTTATGTTACCATCAGATAAAGGTAATGCAACGGCTTTTTAAATACGAATGATTACAAATTTAAAATTGAACACTTATTGGAATCATAAACATACCGTGAATTGTCAAAATATCCCAAAAAGAACTCTTTTGAAAATTAAAGAACTTATTAAAATATCTTCTGTTCCCGAAGAAACAAAAATGAAATCAATTAGCTCAGAAGCTCTTCCGCTAGAACTGTATGGTTTACCAAAGATTCACATAGGTAATGTTCCTTTAAGAGACATTGTCATTGCAAGTGCATCTTTTACATACAATCTTGCCAAACACCTTACATTTTTATTACAACCTCATATAGGAAAAACACTTCATCATATAAAAATTGTA
This sequence comes from Vesta saturnalis, assembly GCA_036346205.1. NCBI lineage: Eukaryota > Metazoa > Arthropoda > Insecta > Coleoptera > Lampyridae > Vesta > Vesta saturnalis. The sequence continues at coordinate 329,681 of JARFJB010001994.1, forward strand.
CAATTTCATCGAAAACATGCCCAATTTTAATATGCAAGAAGGTAACATTATGGTCAGTTTTGACCATTGTATCGCTATTTACTAAAGTTACTTTGAAAGAAATCATGAACACGTGCGTGTACGTGTCCGTGTGTGTGGCACGCGAGTACGTGTATGCGACTGTGTGCGCGTGCGCGTGTGTGGGCGTATGCTCGTGAGCGCGTGTACGTGTTCGTGTGTGCGCGTAAGCGCGTGTCCGTGTGCGTGTGTGCCTGTGGTAGTGTGAGCGCCTGGGCGTGCGCATATGCTCAGTTGTGCGTATGGTCGTGTGTTCGTATGCGCGAGTGCGCGCTTGCTCGTGTGCGCGTGTGCTCGTGTGCGCGTGTACTCATGTGGGCGTGTGCGAGTATGCATGTGGGCGTGTGCGTGTGGTTAAAAATTTCCTAAAGTTGAATGTAAGTGTTTGTTCAAGCTTTCTTAATATCTGATAATTTAAATTGACATAATTTTTATATATAAAGGATTTTAATTAATTAGGTTAAAAATGCTTGAACTGTATTATCGATATTGTAGTAGAAGTGGACGATTTCCGATTTTTTCAAGTTAGCATTTATACCCCGTTTACTGAACAGAAATAGTTAAGCTCCTCCCCAAAAATTCACGCAATATTTAAATGCAACTTTGTTATTGGTCACATTTTTAAAACCGGGAACACAAGCAAGTACTTGTTTTCAAGTGTTGTAGTTGGCGTACCTAACAGAACAGATGTCTCTAATTCTGTTTTATTGCATAACATACAGATTCACTGTTTTATGTTCTCTATTTTTTAGAATAAAGTGAAGTGTGTTTCGCAACCGTATCTTATTCTAAACGTAGTATATAACCCTATCATCCTTATAAAAGGACGCCCTGTTTTGACCTAATCCAAAACTTTCCAAAATTTTAAACTATGTGTTACTTTATTTTATATAATTAAAAATAATTTAAAAAAAAATAGTACGTGACGAATTTTTGTTTATACCCAAGTCCGCCTGTGATTTCCAAACTTTGCTTTACTGTATTGGCTATGTGCATTTGGTTTGACGGCATATGATCAATTTCGTTAGCAGGTTATGACCAGGAAATATCAACTTGACAGTTTATAACAGTCCTTAATCTATCAAATTTGCCAGTTTGAAAAATGCTTAACTCCTACTTGAAAATCGTGAGATGACCGAGTTCCATACCAAAATGTGTACATTAAAATTTGTATTTTGGAAGTGTCTACAGTAATAAGCAGTACCAGTATTTTTTGAGCGCGGTGGTATTATCGTGGACAAAAAACTAGAACAAGTCTTGCAAAGCATTTTTACTTAAATTGAGCTGTTTAAATATGACCTTTTAGATACATAGGAGACTTCTTGTCTGTCATTACAGAAACATATTTGACAAAATTTTAAAATGCCTGTTAATAGGTTTGATAAGGCTGGAATAATTTCAAAAGCTGAAGACGGATGGTGTTCAATTCTCTGATTAGAGAGATTGAGTATTTGGGGTTTAATGTGAGGGATACGCCGTCACTCGTATCAATTGTAGACTAGATCTCACAACCCTGTTTGAGTAATTGAATAAAAATGGGATTCATTCAAAGACTGATTTATTTGGTATCATTTACACCTTATATACAGATTTTAACATTACGTAGTTTATCGTTTGACCCAGTTAATAGGTCATGTTTATTCACTCAAGCGCCTTTTTATGCTTACTAGTTATAATGTACATAATGTGTGTGTATAATTTCAACCTTGCACACTTTTGTATCAGCATGTTTGTTGCAATAATTAACCTGCTTTATATTCATTCTACTTACTAATCGTTTTACATATTTCTTAATTGTTATATCTTTATTCTAATTATATTTCTCAATTTATTACTAAAAAATTGTTAAAATATCCTGTGTAATCTATGCAAGATTAAACAGGTGGCCTATGTGAGCAATTGATCTTCACTTAATATATTATATTGTCTAAAGATAAGTATGCTTCAAATATCATGCAGTCATAGTCACATTAGGTACATAAAACCGTCCTATTTTTTTTGTCCACGATAGTACCTTCTTTAATATGTTCTAATTCGTATTTTTACAAGTAATAAATAATTTGAAACTTCTGCTGTGTGTTAAAGTGCCAGTACTAAAAACACGACGCTTTGTAATTTAGTCTTGAAAAAGTGACATTTCAATTTGTGATTTTTAAATTTCCCGGTTTTTATAATTTTGTTGGTGTAAAACTGGTCGCTGCTTACATTGACCAAAATTTAGTGGGAGAAGGTTAACTATTTCTGTTGGGTAAATAATTTTCTTTTAGATATTTATTAACCTCCATCTGACATGAAATTGTAAACGTCTATCTGACATATGTTATTGTTTTCGTTTTTACAATGCATAATTATTCCAAAAAATATTATTTTTGTAATCGTTACTTTTAATACATAAAGAGAAAAGTGGTATATAACTAAATATATAAACTTTTTTATTTATGTATTTAATTTGACATTTGTCAACAAATATTTCAAAATTTAATTTTTTCTAATTTTATGTGAACGATTACAAAAATGTATTCAACACGTGCGCTGTCACCTTTTGGTGCTCGGCCATATATTTTATCCCTCGGCTACGCCTCGGGTAAAAGAACAGCCTCGCACCAAGAAATGTGTAAACAGCGCACTAGTTGAAATCTACTATTTTGTAATCGTTACTTTTAATACATAAAGCGAAAAGTGGTATATAACTAAATACATAAACTTTTTTATTTATGTATTTAATTTGACATTTGTCAACAAATATTTCAAAATTTAATTTTTTTCTAATTTTATGTAAACGATTACAAAAAATTTTATTCGCAACACGTGCGCTGTCACCTTTTTGGTGCTCGGTCATATATTTTATCCCTCGGCTACGCCTCGGGTAAAAAAGAACGACCTCGCATCAAGAAATGTGTAAACCGCGCACTAGTTGCGAAATCTACTATAATATTATTTAAGTTTTTTCAATTTTTCCACTTTGTAGGTTGGAAGGTCTTGCGTTGTTTCACACCAGATTTTTAATGCGTCACTATTATTAATACTGTCAGAGGACGCCGATATTGTAAGATTGTGAAAAATAACAGTTTGACAACTGTCAAATCTCAGCTTCAGGGGCTATGTTTATTTTATCACAATAAGAAAATTTAAGTTATGTTATGTCAAATGTTTAATGTCAGAAATGCTTGACATCACGGTCAGAATTGCCAATCTAAATCAGTTCTATCTGCATCTTCACGTGAACAATAGGCGGGTTTTAAAGATGGTAATAAAACAAAGTTAGTTATGACGCAACTGTTCTCACTCATGAAATTTAGTATTGAGATGGTTAGAGATAAGATTAATACAGGGTCAAGAGTTAACAAGCTTATATTCTTTATAGTGGGCAAATTTAGATAGACTGGAGAATGTTTATACTGCGTTTTAATAAGTAAAGTAGTAGACGAGTGAGAGAATATGGTTTTGATTTAACGAAACAGGCTTGGTGGAATTTGCACAAGTTTGTTTATTCATAAAAAGCAATGGGATATATAAGGAGCATGTGAGGAAGATCAGAAGGATTAATATTTGTGAGTACGATTAGGTTCGTAGAACATATTTCAGTAAATTTACAGTTCATTCAAATTATTTAAGCAATTTAGAAACTTTACAGATATTTATCACATGAAGTAGGTTAATAACAATCTGTAGAACATGTATCGAGTTAGTTACAATGCAGGAAATATATAAACTTTAAGAAAGGGTTATGATACGAACACGGTTTAGTTTTAATTCACAGACAAAGTGTACAAAAGGTGCAGAAGAAGTGGTAGTGCGTTATAAACATTAATTAGAATATGAACAACATTTCTACATTGGGATATTTAATATAAAAATACTTTTTGTGTACAAAATCTACATAAATGTGTTAAATAATATGGGTTTCGGAATTGACAAAGTTTTAGACTATAGAGTGAAAGTAAACAGTATTGATGTTAAAGACAGTTATAAGAACATCATAAAATAACATTTTAAGTGATTTGGACGTTGTAAACGCAAGTTATGAATATAATTGTAAATTTTTAAGTATTAATTTTAAGGATTTTGCAAATTTATAGCTTTTGTGGGATAATTTAAGCTTAAAATAAATTATCAAAGTAATTAATAGAAGGTTTCCCTCATTTTCATAAAGACATTTACAATATACAAGGTATATGAACATAAAATTAGAAAAGTGGGGTTAACTACCTAAAATTCTAATAGGAAAAAGGAATTTCTGTTAAAATTAAGTTATATGATTTGAAATAAATGTGTTCTGATACAGTTTTTCATGCAGATTACGAATATGTAATTAGTTTAGGTGTAAAATATAGAATTTTTTAGATATAAGTAAAATTAGATTATAAATTGTCAAATTGCACAGTGTCGAAGCAAACTAGGGCTTGTGACTTATTTTAAGAAAGTTATAGTATAATTTGTATTTTAGTTAAGTTAACAATTTTATTTAGACCAATCAGATCCTTGGATACTTTGTGTGTATGGTACAGAAAAAGTTGAAATTTTGGGTATCTAACAGAAAAGTATAAAAGGAATTGCTCCTGATTTCTCGCTCTCTTACAATTTTTAATTTCTATGACTAACAAGTCAAAGTGTTAATAGTGTTGGTGTTAACATGTAAGTTTTAAGTTACGTTAATACTATCGGATTTTTGAAACGCGTTCAGTGAAGAGTTGAGACCTCAGAAACAATTGTTTTAACCTACGATTAAATTTAAAAGTTAGGTTACTGATATTATTGTCGATTATAATAAATTTGTTTCGATTCGAATACGTGTTCAAATTTCGGTTGATGTGTTTTTATTTTTTTATGTTAATAAAATTAGTCAGTTATCTGGATTTGATGTTTATTTTTTTTGGAAGCGACGCATAGTTGTTAACAAACTAAGTTCCATAACGGGATCTTAAACAAAAGTGAAATTAATTAAAATTTATATGAAAATAAAATATAATTTCAAAATCGAAAAGTTTTGCAAACATCTAAAACAACATATAAATAATATACGATTTAAAACACAGTGCTTAATTGAAAATATATAAGCAATATTACGTAACATCGCAATTACTACGAAGAAAAGTTGTTCATCAACAAAGTGGACTTGGATGAAGTATGGAAATCTATACAGCACCATTATGAACAACAAAGCAGTATCATCGGCTACACATGGAAGATGTCTACCTACGATATTAATATGGATCTAGCCAAATGAAAACATCTTTGGGAAAATGCAGTTACAGATGTGAGTGAAATTTTATTATCATAACCCATAAATTGTATTGATTATTCGTTTGATTTCCTGTATTTATGTTTTTATTAATTATATGTGTAAATGTTTGTCCGACAACATGGTATAAATATCTGTAACGTAAATGAACCAGTGTTACTATAAACATTATAATTTTATTTGTAAACAAAACATAATTGAACTCACATATTTAAGATCTTTTATTGACATTTGTGACAGGCGGCATTTTAATTCAGTTAGGACGCTACGCATGCGTTATTATGCAGGTTCAACTAAGGTCTGTTACATATACCAACCAATTATTATAATTTGAAATTTATTGGACAAAGAACATTTTTATATTAAAAGTAAAAGTTTCCATCATGATTTCACGATTACATTTAAACGCAATCAAAATAACATCAAAAGTTAAATTATGTTTATTTTATTTTCCAACAATAAGCGATAAAGCTAATGAACGCAATCCCCATTTGAGAGATTATGAGCTAGTCCGGTGCAACAATATTAATTGCTAAACAATTAAGAACAATTAAAATCCCAATTATTTATTAATAATTAGATAAAATTAATTTTTATAATATTTAACCGTTCAGTATAGTTAATTCTTTGTTTACGAATATAGCAAAGTTTTAATTTCTAATGTGTACCGATTGATAAGTGAATTTTGTTCTAAGAATATTATTGAAGCGTGACAGAATTCGTAACAGGTGAAGTAAAGAAGCAAATAATCACTTAAAATGAAAAAATATCTCCTAGAGGTTGAAGTTCCACAAAAAGCAAGGATACAATGTAAACCTATCATTATTTTTCTTTATGGTTCACGTACTCATTCTACAATTGAAACAGTAGTCTTATCTTTTGTATTTAGAGTGCGAAATGAAGTAATAGTTACACATAATTTAGCTACTGGCTTTAACAGTGTTTACGGTGATTGAGCATTAAAATACGTTGTTAATAATTGTATATTTTAGTCCGTCAGGTGGATACAAAAAACTATCTGGTTCAGTATAAAAGAAAAAGTTTCGGACAGCAACCACAAATTGATAAACTGTAAGGCTCTTTCGGGTCATCGACAAATTACAATTCCACTATGTGGATTTACTTAATATGCTTCGACTAGCTAGTGTGGAAGTGGGTTTTGTTTTAGACTCTTATATTATATAACCATCACAAACCACTAAAAATAGACTGTTCACTGCTATAGGAAATGAATGGTAAAGAAATGCGCGACTGCGACTTCATAGAGGAAGGGGGATTTGTATGTTGGTTAACCTGTTCCCAAAATTACAGTTGGTACTATGAGAATTTTAAAATTAAAGTGTGAAATGTGCGATTCAAATGAAGTGATTTTCGTTTAAACCTTAAGTACATACATAATCGTAGTATAATTCAGTGACAATCTTTCAATATTTGGTTTTTGTGTTTATTTTTTGCTGATTTAGTATTTATTGATTCTATTGTGTATTAAAGTTTATAGTTTTCGGGTAAGTTTGTAAAATTCCGTACTTGGTTCACTTCCGCCATTACCTATTCTTTAGAATTAAGAACATAAAATGATCACCGCATGTTTAATATGTAAGAATAGAGAAAGAAATGTCAGTAGATTTAGATTACCAAACCCAAAACACTTGTATTTGAGGCCCATCTTTATCAAATGGGTTGAATTTATTAATGTGGAATAGCAAAGTTGGACATGGGTTGATCTTTATAAAAAGAAATTTGTATGTGCTCATCACTTTAAAGAAAGTGATATTATTAAAGACTTCAGGAATGATTCATTTCCAATATATAAGGTAAGCTTGATATAATTTACAAATACAATATTATTCTTAATTTATTATGAGTTATTGTCTTCATATCTACATTTGTTTCAGGATTATGAAGAAAACACTAATTCTGAATGTTCCATAAGGGTTATGCCACTATTCCATTCCATCATTTCATCAAATTCACTGCCAAATGTACCTACATCGTCCATTACTACAACTTCCAGTACAACCTTTGCCAGAGATGCTGAAAAAAAATGTGAACTAAAGCAAGAGTTGAAAGTTTTAAAAAAAAGGCACGCACAATTAAAATGCGTTACCAATAAGAAACGTCTTCGACAGAAAGACTACAAAAAGCAAATTTCAAAGGCTGCGTTTATTGTCTGACATTAAGTTAAAATCAGATAATTATCTCTTAAATGCAAACTTATTTGACATTATTAGGGCATAATATGCAAATTAATAGACCTGTATCTATCCTCACATTCAGTAGGCATCTTTGATATACAAAAAATGGTGTAAGATTAACAAAATATTGTTAATTTCTTTTGATATTTTATATTGTGGATCCAAAGTGGCACGACTTCTGACATCAGGATGCACATTAGCCGAACCACACTTTTGACGGGATCGTTGAGTTGTACACTTCATTGTTTCCATACTAAACCATGAATCGTAGGTACTTTTAGGAAGGAATATATAGATATGTCTGTATCTTTTTTGTTTGTCATCTGCACATTTCAAAGTCGTGCCAGTTTGCATTCACTTCACCTAATAGGTGTATATTAGGGTAGGGGAGGGGAATGGCGACCACCTAAGCACAATTGTCTGTAATTTTCAAATATTCCACACGTTTCAGTTTGCATTTAAATAGTTGTACTGTTTTCTTTCCGTATTAGACTATACATTCTGCAGAAAGATTTAATTTCTTTAAAAAAAATGTTAAACCTTGTATGTGACTGTGGTTGTGATTATCCGCATATGTGGGTAATTACAACCATGGTGTGGGTAATTACAATCATAAGAAAAATGTACTTGAGAAACGTTTTTAATTACCGTATGAAGTCAAAATAAACATAATGATCAAAAACTAAAACCTAAAACTTTAAACGTCGAACACCCGCTCTTGGACAAAAGTCGCAGACATAGTCCTTTAGTGTATCAGCGCCACTGCACTCGCGATGAGCCCCACAGACTAAGCATTTTATCGAATCACTATTATCTTCCATGCCATCGAGGCTATCATCATCCACAAGTTTGCTTTCCTCATAATCCTCAGATTCGGATGAACTCAGTTCTAATTTCTTGCGTTTGGCGTACGTCTTCGTTTTAGCTTCTTTTGAAGTGGTTTTGGATTGTTTTTTTGCCCTTCTTTCTTCTTTGTGAAATAATACTTGTTTCATAGGAGTTGCAATTAGAATTTCAGAATGCTGTTTTCGGGAAAGAATTTTTGAAGATATTCTGGACGTAGAGGGTAATGGAAGTGGAGAGATATCTTGAAATGAAGTTGAAGGTGTTCCGGAGTCCTCGTATGATATTTGTGATGGGGTTGATAAATTCAAAGGAATGTGATCAAAATTATTCTCGTTAGGATTTTCTTGTACTGGTTCCAACAACACCTGGGTTGGAAGCAAGTCTTCTTCACCAAACACTCCAGGTTTATTCTTCTGTAAAAGTGGTGACATTCTCTGCCTAGGGAAAATGAACAAAGGCGGAACATATTTCCCTGAGGCTGACATAGCGCAAATTACCGTGACAGTTTTTCCTCTTTCCCCACTCGTTACCGCAGCAACTCTTTGCTGACCTCTTTCTGCTAATATATATTCAGATTGTTGCACATTCCAGATGCCAGTCTCGTGAACGTTAAAAATTTTTCCAGGTGCAAACCTCCATTTCTCCATTAAACTCTCAAGGCGTTCAAAAAAAAGACCCACCTCGACCCTATTGAAAGCAGTCACTCTATTAAGACTGATGCCTTCAGGTTTACGTTTACTAATGGTAGGGTTTCTGATTATGAAGCTATAATACCAATCTCTACCAGCAATCTGGGAGGTTCTGTTGAAGTTGAGCTTAATTCTATTTTTTTCTGCATATTGAAATGATACCCGACGAAGTTCTCTAGGAGTTAACCCATGGAACATTTTCGATAATGTCTTCAGGTGATCAGCAATCTCCACCTCTTGCTCAGCTGAAAATACTGGTTTTCGTCCCATTTTTGGCGCTGTGGTATTATTTGATGTAGTCTTGTCTGTAAGGACCCATAAGGTATACCATACCTTCTGGCTGCAACACGGATTTGTGTACCCGTTTGTACCGCAGCAATAGCCTGCTCTAGGTGCTCTTGAGTCCATTGAGCTTTGTGCGTCTTACGCACGTACCTACGGGGCATCCTTCGAACTAAAAATAAACAAAATGAGTGAAATGTTATTATGCTAATGCCATAAGGGTAATCGCGACCAGTGGTTGTCATCAACCCACGCACTTGGTCGAAATTACTCGCAATCACATGTAAAATGTTTTTTGGCAGTTAGAATTGCTCATTTTACAATGTGATATGATTTTGTCTATATTTCGCAAAATACATGGTCTACGTACCTTTGTTACAACTGAACAAGTATAACACACCGTTTATTTTTTTTCTACAGCTTACACAAATTTGAAAAAGTATTAGATCCACCTACATCAACACAGTGATTGAATTATTCATTCTATGGTATTAACGATATCTTAACACACACTTGTGGAAATATGTTAGACGTCTGTCCACCAGAGGCCGGTCATAGTATCAAATTGATATGCAAGCGCGTATGTTCAAAAATTGAGTGGTTGCCATTACCCGCTGATCGTGATTCTCCCACGCTCCCCTATAGATATTGACAATTTTTTGGTTTCCAAGATGGTATATTCAATTATCTGAGAACTGTTGCTAACAAGATCCATCCTCTTGATTTAAATTGTTCGCTTGTATTTGATGAGATCTTTTTAAAACCTGTATAATCTATCATAAGTTTATATTGACATTTAACCAAGTTACTGTTTCTAGGCTTAAAATTCAATGTGGGGGATGGTAAAATATATGGGTTTGAAGATAGTGAAGCAATAAAGATTGCAGATCACTCTTTGGCTTTCATGCTCAAAGGATAAAAGAATAATTGGAAAATACCCTTAGCCTTTTTTTTAAAGTGGTGTAAAGCGTGCAGAATTAATTAATATGATTAGGTACCTAGATTGTTGGAAAAGTACGTAATTGTGGTTTTAAAATAAGAGCTACAATTTCTGATCAAGGCTCCAGTAATGTGTCGGCAATAAATGATTTAATTTTAAAAACTAAAGTGAATTATGTGAAGAAAAATATAAATTTCTATGAAATCGTGGAAATAAAATATACCATTTTTTCGATGTACCTCATCTACTAAAAGGAATCAAAAATTAATCAATGCAGATCTTAAATTTGATTTTGGTACTGCAAAGGGAATTGCAAAATGGAAGGGTTTAGAGAATGCATACCGTTTCAATCGTGATAACATGGATGGCTGCATGGATATATAGTTATCATATAGAAAAAAATAAAATTAAAAGATGAAGATGAAATACGCAGCTCAAATCTTCAGTCACAGTATGGCAGCATGGCTAAAAATTCTTTCCCTGAATGGTAAGAGGATACAGTAAAGATTCTTCGATTTATTTTATATTGGATCTACTTAATTAAATTCAGATTATAAATTTGCGTTAATTGTCCATTTTTACATTTGTAATTAATTTAACTGCTACTTCTGTGTAGCATTTTTTCAATTTTTAGGTGCATTTATAGACCAAAATGGATCCAAAACAGCAGAGGTGGTTAGGATTTTTAATGACCTCTTTGATTCAGTTAATGGAAACAATAAATTGCCACGTGTCTAACCATCATATGGCATAAAAAAAGGAATGGGCTCAACTAAGCTCAGGAGTACGGTCGGAAGACCGCAGAACACTCGGATGCGTGGTTGTTTTGGTGGTATTACTTAAAGTGATCGTAATACGGTTAGATAGGAACCGGATATGAGTACGCGCCACAGGCTTTAATAAGGAAATACTCAACAAGTGTTGAGAGGAAAGTAAACCCCGTAAACAGGATTTACCAAAAAAAAAAAAAATAAAATAAAAATGAAGGAAGAAGTAGAAATGAAGTAACAATTCACTCGATAAAGTAATTTTTATTGTCGATATCCTGACAAACGAATAAAAAAAAATTAAATTAACATTCTAGCAAAGCCCACGATGGCAAGCAGTGAACCTCAGCTTGTGCCCACGGCAATTATAATTTAAATTTCAATTAGAAAAAAAAAAGTAAAATTATTATATGCCCCCTTCCGGCCGCTGTTCGTATTCGGAATTGGCTAATTTAACACATAATCCCATTGGGATGTTTAGTAAGATAAAAAACTAACAAAGAAAAAAAAAATTTAATTATTGAACTAGCTTGCCTTACGCTTCACATAGTATACAGTAAATTGGAAAGCTTGTTCGGTTCTCAGTAAATAACTACCGTAACAATCAAAGTAATCAAGAAATGTATAGGAAATAAACTGTCCCGAACAACCTTGTCCACAAAAAAAAAGTAATGTACATAACACATAAAGATTACGAGACAAAATTACAAATTCAGATGAAATTAAATTGCAGTAGTTCACGTAATACCGATAATCGTTACACCCGGTATATTGCAATCAAAACAGGAGTTAAATTGTTGGGTGAAGGTAGCCACAGAAGCTAGAATTAATTAAGTCAAAGTGAAAGCCAAACCTGTTTGTGAGCGGTCTATCAAGTCACTTTTAATGATTCAATCGAAGTTTTACTTGCGATTGAGTGCAAAAAATATTCAAAACTTAATTAGTGAATATATATATATATATATATATATATATATATATATATATATATATATATATAATACCGTTTTAGATAAAAGAATTTTGTGAAAGTGAACTGCTGGAAGCACCTTAACTATATAAATTTAATTAAGAGGTAAGAATTGTCAATTATTTGATTAGAAAATTAATATTATCAGTCCATTTATTTTCGTTGTAGAAATTCACTAAGAACCTCCTATGTGTATTTGAAATTTGGAAACAAAATCGTGTAACCAGGTGATAAGGAGAAAAAAATCTGACATTTATTGTTGAAACTTACTACTTATTTGATTTTGCAAATTTCGGGTACTATTCCAATGATCTAGCAGCATTCACGTATATGGTCATAGATGTCAGCAAGGCTCTTATGTCTTCCAACGACAATCAGGTACTTTGGATGTAACGTAGCAGTAAAATGTGAGCAGAAAATTTAAGAACAAATGCCGTTAGAAATGTAGGTAGTACAGAGATGCTCTTACGTAGGTAGTACAGAGATGCTAAAAGAAGGTAAATATAAGTAAGATGTTTAATTAATTATGACCGATCATACCTCTTACAGGTGACAAACGAGCCGGTAGTGATCATTCAACATAATTCAATTGAAGTGTCTATATATGTAAAGAATTAGCATTGAATGCGTTTACACTCGAAAACCTGAAAACAATTTTAATTACCATGAGGTTATGTGCCACTTACCGAAGATGTGGACGAATGAATAATTTCAATTATATCCGCTTTTAAAAGCGTTAGTAATACTTTTACTTAACCAAGTATTACTTTAAGTGAGAATTTCCCAAAAAAATGATGCTTCAACATCCAGAACCAGAAACGAAAAATTCTCTAGAAACTCAACATCCACCATCAAGGGCGTTCTTAAAAAGGAAGAAAGAAAAATTGGCCAACACCTTAAAAATCAATTTTACAAACTTGAGAAAATTTGTATTGAATCATTGTTGCCAAAAGTTAAAAATGTGTAGAAAATATATATTTATTATATGTATATGTATTGTTTGACCCTAATAGCTCCCAGGTTCCTTTTTAACTGCTTTATATTAAATGATCCGAAATCTTAGAGATGTCTCTGAATGTATTAAATTTGACTTATTTTAACTAAATAAGAGATGTGTAAGAAAGTTACATACGTTAATTTAAATGCAATTAGTGATGCGTAAAAATTTGCGAAATAGTGAATTGGAAGCATTCAACCCAAGAATAAATTGCTGTTTTTAGTAAGTAAATTTGACCAAATGACGAAGGTTATCAAAAAGAAACGTTTTCCAATTAAACACGTAACAGAATATTGTGTAAAAAGGAGATTGTTAAGTGGTGCAGTATCCAATACTTCTCTTCACATATTATTCTGGAAAGATGCAATTGTGAAAATAAGGATAATGTCATTTGTAAACAAAAGGTGTACACCGTCATTAAAGAATTGGATTTTTACTTTTTAAAGTCATTTATACATTTGTGGAAAGATTTAAAAAAATCACGGTTTTCAACATCTATTACCCAGACGCTTAAATCAAGATGCTTTAGAGAATTTTTGTGCATCAATACGAGGTCAAGGCAAGTTTAACATCAATCCGTCACTGTGGGAATTTGTCAATAACTACAAAAGTTTAATGTTAAGTAATCTATCTTCAAAACATTCACTTGGTGCTAATTGTGAGATAGATGATTCATACGGCCTAATAAAATCAACAAAAGACTTTATATTGCATTTCAACTATGGTAAACATCACGACAAAGATGATGAAAGATTTGAAATAATTTATGGCCATTCCTTTATAAATTTATCTTCTGGTGTTGTCAATATTGCACGAACTAATGTGTTAAATTACATTAGTGGGTACTTTATTAAAAAATTTAAAAAAATAAATTGTAATTCTTGCATTTCATATTTACCAACAAATATTTAAAGACCTCAATCTAATTTAATTATTAAGAAGGAATATTATACTGATAAAAAATTACAATATCCTTCTGATAATTTATTAAAAGCTGTAACTGCTTGCAAGAGCAAGATTTTGCAGGTATTACCTGAAATTTGTTAGCAAAATGTTTATTCGTGGGTTGACAGCATTGAGGAAATTTTAAAAGGGTGTAATTTATTTTGTAATGATCATATGAATGCAAATTTACATTATTTATCAAATACCATCATTAATCCTTTTGTATACTCTTGGGTGAACAACATAAACTGTATTTTAACAGGGTGATTGTCAAATGTGCCTCAAGATCTAGTGCAAATATTGGCACAAAAAAAATTTCTTCAATTGAAATTGAAGTAAAATGAATTAGAATAATAATAGAATAATATTTACTATTTAGCAAACCTGTTACTTTTAACAATTAGTATTTACTTATGTTAACTCTAATTTACATTTACATTTGTCGCATATATAGGAGCTAGTTCTTTTTTAAATTAATTTCTGGTAGCAAATTGTATAATTTAGTACCCTTATACATTAATGTATTTTGGGTGACAGAGTTCCTGAAGTAATGGTAATCTGTAGCTATCTTTATTTCTGGTATTGTATGAATGTATATCGCAATGTCTAACTAATCCCTCTTGTAAATATTTTGGAAGTAAGTTATTAACTATTTTAAAAATTAAAAATAAGCTATTAAATGTAATCCTCTGTTTTATATTGAGATGGTTAGAAATAGGCATAATAAAGGGGCTTGAGTTTGTCGAGCTTAATTTCTATAGAGCATGCAAGTTTAAATAAAATTGAAGAAGTACACAGTTCATTATTAAAAAAAAAAATAGTATACGAGTGTAAAAAATGGTTTTGATGTAACAAAACAGGCTGTGTGGGGTATGCACAAGGTTGTTATGTTCATAAAAGCAATGAGCTATACCAGTAGCATGTGAGAAAGGTTAACACGATTCATATTAGTGTGCACGATTAGTTTTGTTTAACATATTTAGGAAATTTCACATTTTAATCAATTTATTTAAGCATTTTATATACGTGGCAGATATTGATCACATGAAGTACAATAATTCTAATGTGTAGAACATGTACAGTATTAGGTACAATGCATAAACTCTGCGAACTATAAGAAAGGGTTGTGGTACGAACACAGTATTTTAGTAATTCACAGACAAAGTGTTTAAAAAGTGCATAAGAAGTGGTAGTTACTTAGAAACGTAGTTAAGAACATGAACAACATTTGTGCAATGTGATATTTAAAATATAATTACAATTTGTATACAAAAATGTGTTAACAATATGGAAATGTGAAAAGACAAAATTATGAACTATGGAATACAAATAAACAGTGTTTGTCATAGAGACATATATAAGAACATATTAGATGAACATTTCAAGTGATACAGACGTTTAAAACTCAAGTTAAAAGTAAATTCTATAAAGTTAGGTTAAGTACTATATTTAAGAATTTTACAAATTTATAGTTTTTATAGGATAGGATAAGTTCAGAATAAATTATAAAAGCACATAATAGTAGGTTTCCCTCATTTTCACAAAGAAATTAACAGTAAATGTCTAATCTAAACATAAAATTAGAAAAGTTGGGTTAACCACCTAAAATTAAGGTATGAAAGTGGAAATTTTGTTAAAACTAGGTAAAATGTGTTGAAATAGGTGTTTTCTTATACAGTTTTTTATGTAGAATTTGAATATGTAATTAGTTTAGTTGTAAAATATAAAATTTGTTAGACATTAGTAAATTTAGGTATCAGTTTGTCAAAATGTAAATTCTTGAAGCGAAGTATGGCATGTGAGGTGTCTTGAAAGTTGCCCTGATTTCAAAAATGTATTTAAGAAGCAAATCCGAATTGATTTGAAAAAGTTATGACATAATTTATGTTTTAGTTAATTTAAGATTTTTGTTTAGACCAATCAGATGCTAGGATCTTTTGTATGTAATGTAGAAAAAAAATTGAAAATTTGGTGTCCACGAGAAAAGTATAAAAATAATTGCTCCTGATTTCTCATTCTCTTGCTTTTGTAATTTTTGGTGACTAACAAGTCATAGTGATAGTTGTGTTTTTGTTAACATGTAAGTTAACATTTTCGTTAACATTATCGGATTTGAAACGCGATCAACGTAGAGTTGAGATTTCAGAAACAATTGTTTTAACCTATAACAAAATTTAAAACTTAGGTTACCGATTATAAGTGTCGATAATATTGTAATTGTTTCATTTCGAAATCGTGTTAAACATCAGGTGATGTGTATTTTTCTTATGTCAATAAAATCCTTCGGTTATTTTGGATTTGATGTTTATTTTTTTGAAAGTGGTGAAGATTATAAAATCAATTTAACTTCATATTCGGCATCTAAAATAAAAGTGCAAGTAAATAAAAATTTTATATAAGAATAAAATATAAGTTAAATCAACATTTAAATATATATCTAAAATAAAAGTGCTTATCTGAAACTGTATGAGCATATTATATCAAATACATCGTATTTACCACGAGGAAGAGTTATCACCAGTTAATGAATTTGGATGAAGTTATGGAATATAAGCAGCACCAATTTCAACAGCAAGGCAGTATCATCGATACATGGAAAGAAGTCTACGTCCAATGCTTTAATATGGAACAAGCCTAACGTGGCCATTATTTGAAAATTGCAACAGCACATGTGAGTTAAATTTTGCTATCGTAACCCAACTATTGCATTGATTATTCTTTTGATGTCCTGTATTTATGTTTGATTATGTGTAAATGTTTGTGCGACAACATGTATCAACATTTGAAAAGTCAATGAACAGGTGTAATTATACAAATAATAATTTTACTTTGAGCAAAATCAAAATTGTACTCACTAATTTTAGATTCTTTGGTGAAATTTTTGACAGGCTGCATTTAATTAAGTTAGTAAGCACGCAACGCATGCGTTATTTGTGCAAATTCCAACGAAGTCTGTTTCACATTGAAACTATTAATTACAAATTACAATTTTATAATTGACATGTGTAAAATAAAATTTCTTGTGATTTCACAAAAAATATTTGAAAAGAATTTAATTTAATAATAATAATAATTAAAAGGTTAAAAGTTACTTATTTTTATTTGCCAACAATTAATTAAAAAGCATTTGAACTCTATCCGCTAAGAGATACTGAGTTAGCCCGGAGCATTTTTATGTTAAATTAATTTCAACTAATTTAGAACCCTTTCCCCATTTAGTTAAATCAATTATTATAAATATTTTCCACATATAGGCCATTACAATATTTTTCCATTGTAAGCAATCTATAATTAGTTTAACAGGCGTTCTATTATTACACATTAATATAATACACATTGCTTTGTTTTGCAAGTTAATGAGGTCAGTATCAAACAATAAAAATAATAATTAGAAGCAATATGTATTACTTTGTAAAATAGGTACAGTTTTCACTGTTTTATATCATGTAACTTAATGTCTTATTTCAATACATACACAAATGAAAATCATAGGCATGATTTTATTAAAAAAAATACCATTCCTTTATTAAAATTCAAAATTTCCTCCAATAAAGTATTAACCAATAAGGTGCTGTGGGCGTCACTTAACCTTCCCCTTTCCTCTTATGAAGTCACCGGCCTACATTTCTCTACCATTCATTTTCCTATAGCACTGAACAGTCTACTTTTTAAACAATCAGGTACGAGCAAGTTTTATACATATATTTAAAACAAAATAAGACTGGTTAATAACAAAATAATAAATAATTCTGGAAAGAGAAAGAAACTAAATCGTCCCGAAACAACCTATTTTATTTATGATATTGAAAGCGAACGGAATGTTTTCGTTAGTTAATCTTGTGATACTATTTATGCAAGGAGATTCTGGGGATATTTACATATACAGGGAGTTTGATTATGAGTTCTCTCGCGGCCACCGTAATCTCGAGCCGATCTTAGTGATCCTAATTATTCAGACTTAATACGGATACTAAATAAGTAGAACTTCGTGGGTAACATAGCAGGTTTAGGTTTGGGAATTCTCTAATGGCCAGGTTAGGTAACCTCAGCTTAACCAGCGAATTCTGAGTGTTTCTAGTTATTCAAAGTTAATTTGGACACTTTAAATAGGTAGAACTTTAAGGGTGGAATAATAATAAGACGTTCCAAACGTGCTAGCCTTAGTTTTGATCCTCCAGACAAGCTTCTAGCATCGTTACATGAAAAGAGATCGATAACAAGCCACCTACTGCCGAAGATCAGCTGATAGGCAACTTGGTATAGGAGCTAGTTCCTCTTTAGCTTCAAATTATTTATTTAGGGATTGTTTGTCACCGGAATTCTTTCAATATTTTTTTAATACAGGTCAGATTTCGAAATAGTAAAATACGTTATAACAATAAGGTAAATTACATGAAATCGCTTTAAGAGCTGGTCAGGTTTGATATTCTCGAACGGAGAAATTTTCTAAAAACAGCAATAGTAACAAATTACTATAAAAGCGGGTTGCAGAGAAATTCTGCTGGAAATTCTACAAAGAAGTGTTTTGCAGAACAGAGTGACGATTTACATTAAAACTTTCGCTTTTATACTTCGCGATGAAGTGGGCTTTGGCAAGGTCATGTGCGATGGATTTTCACATATTAAAGGAGCAACTGTGCAAAAGTGCTATTTGTTATGATATCGGAACTGGAATAAATTGAATAAATTCTTATCTACAGCATTATCTCAATAATATTTAAAATAATAATAATTTAGTTCTTAATTCTTTTTCTGGGTCATTACAAAACAGTTTCAGAGTTTACTGAACTCCTGAGAAATTAAGAAAAAATAGATTGACAACCTAGAGTTGTATCAAGCTGAAGCAGACTCAAACTTATATTACAAGGTTACTATTGAATAGGTAACCGTAAATGATAGTGATAGAAATCTAGAAGAACCTACTTCGGGAACTTCTTAAGTAAATACACAACTTGTGGTTATCTTAGATTCGGACCCAGGATCTTGGCCACCACATTAGACGCTGAAAGCTGTTTTTAGTAAAAGAAGGGCCACTTAAACCATTAAAGGACTACAAGTATCCAGTTGATAACACCGTTCGAAAATTCACCACGCATTATTGTACGAAAACGAAAAACGTAGAAAAAGTGCTGCGCAACTTGTTAGTCTACTCCATTATAAAAAAAACTGTGTGTATTGTTTTTGCTGTAAAGTTTGAAGTAGCTCCTTTAATTCTCTTTACACTGAAGGATTTACACATGGAGGCACCTCAGTGACGCTTTAAAAGAACATAAGCCATCAAGGAATCACATTTAAAACCAAACGTCTTTGATTGAATTTAGCCAGCGAATACAATCTTCTAAAGCTATTGACAATGTGACACAAAGGTTTATTGCTGCAGAGACAAATTATTGTTATGAGGTCCTTCTACGTACTGTGTCAACAATCAAAATGCTTGCTCAAAACTGTTTAGCCATTAGGGGTACCAGTGATTCAATTTGATCCAATAATAGAAGAGCACGTTCGCAGAGGAAGCTAAAGTTTAAAATCTTGGAAAAGATATCCAAAACGAACTGATTTACCTTTTACGTTCACAGATGAAATTACATATTATCGACGAAATTAAGCAGTCCAAATATCCATTATTCTAGATTGTACTCCTGATATCAGTAAGATAAAGCAAATGCCATTTTTAGTTAGATATGTATCAATTGATAAATCTAATCCCCATGATATTATTAAGATTAATGAAAACTTTTTGGGCTTCCTTCCAGTTGAGAGATTGACAGGGCAAACACTTTCAAATTTAATAATTGAAGAACTTGTACAATTGGGCTTAAGTTTGCAGGATATCAGAGGCCCGACTTACGACAACGGGGCCAATATCAGAAGTGATAAATGAGGATAATCTAGAATAAGTACGATAAATCCAGGAGCATTTTACCTGCCATGTAGTAGCCACTCACTAAATTTAGTCGTCAACGATATGGCAAAGGTGTCCTTAGAAGCCGCAATTTTTTTTGATATATGTAAAAAAAATTCCTTGTTTTTTGATTCGTCAGCCTTTAGATGGTCCATATTATTATGTCTAACTCTCAAACCACTGAGTGATACTCGTTGGGAAAGTTTAGCGGAAGCTCGAAAACCCTTAAGGTATCCATTGGGAAGTATTTAAGATGCTTCATTACGTATTTATGGCTATACTGACATTGACATTTCTATAAGAGATGAGGCTTCTGGACTGTTGCACTGTATTAAACAATTTTTGCGCTCTATAGTAATTTGATATACAATCTTAAATTGTATTAATCCGATAAGCAAGCTACCACAGATCCAAGACTATGATTTATTACCTGCTATCAAGCGAATAAGAAATTGTATAATTTTTTCAAGGTTCTTCGTTCCGATGAGGCTTTTAATAAAATTCTATTTGACGCAAAAGAACTCACCGACGTTATTGATTTTCCAGCTGATTTCTAGTTAACACAACCGCTTCACAGAGTTTGACGAAAAACTGTTAAGTTTTTTTACGAAGCGCGCGATGATCGGGTCGCTGATCCCAAATTAAAATTTAAAACAGTGTTACTTTTTTTTACAATTTTACAGTTTACAGTTTAGAATTCAGATTTGATTTTCAATTTTTGTTCAACATACATGATTTGAAAAATTTACCTAAAAATTAAATATTTTAAGGACTTGGAAATACTATTGATTGATGGTGAATCAGGAGATGTGAACGCACTTCAGCTAGTAGCTGAAATAGAATCCGTTTTAGCGTTTGTAACTGCAAAAAAAAAATTCAATCGAGATATTAAAACTTAACATTACTTTGGATGTTGGTTCTAACCTCAGGTTTGCCTTAACCCTTTAGCTATATATATACGCAAAGCAAGTAACTGCTCCACACGTATATAAACTCAGTACATATTAATTTGTATAAAGTAATACTAAGGCCTTGTATATTGTATTTGTTTTTTTTTTGGCGCTAAGACGGGCGAGCGGTAAAACTTTTTAGTACACTGAACAAGAACTGCAGGACATCTTAGCAAACAGTGACGTTGAATCGGTTGCGGATGTACCTGATGAGTCTGAAGAAGACGCCGAAGATGAAATGGTCACAGAAAAACCTTCGTACGTGCCTCCTAAACCGTCAGATACTTCCGAGTATTCGGACGGTGAGGATTCCGTTGACGACATTCCACTTAATATTAGAAAAGGCTTAAAGGTAACCCAAAGAAAAATTCGAATGATTTCGTCTGGCGTGAAGAAGATCTAAAGCCGGATACACACCAATTTGTTTCAAGCCATTCAGACTGTTCTCCGGCTAGTGACCTAGTCGCAAACAGTTATGAATTAGATTGTTTTCAGACATTTTTCGGCATTGTTTAGTATATCGTCGAGCAAAGTAACATATACTTTTGGGTTTTTAACAACGCATTCCTCCCACTAAGTCTAGGTTACATCGTTTTCATAACATAAATTATAAAGAAATCTACGGCTTTATTGCAACAAACTTACTTATGGTACAAGTGAAGAAACACTCCATTAACGCCTATTGGATAAAAAACAGTAAGGTAGCTACACTCATATTTCATCAAATTATGCCCAGAGATCGGTTTCTTCTTCTGCTCCGAACGCTTCATTTTGTTGACAATATAGAAAAAGCACACGAACATTATAAATTATGGAAGATCCGAAAAATTATGGATTATTTAAAAAAAGAAATGAAAGAAACCTTCTACTTTTTTCAAAATTCCTATTCAAGTGTAGAATTTTCTTCAAACAATACGTACCATCAAAAAGCCATAGATTTGGAGTCTATGCGACTGTGAAACGGGCTATATATTAGATTTCATAATTTGTACCGGAGAGTACACTAACCTGAATGCAATAGATGATGACCTTCACAAAAAGGTGGGAATCTAATGTTGTTCTAACTTTAATGAAACCTTATCTTGGGAATGGTCCTTCTTTGTTTATAGACAGCTGGTATGTAAGCCCTAATCTTTATATTAACGTACACAAGTAAAAAATCAACGCATGTGGGACCGTAACAAAGAATCGGACGGGAATGCCAACCTTGAAAAATTTTTGGAACGGGAGAGACGCAACACAAATCTACAACGAGACTTTTAGCGTGAAGTATTCATGCTAACTACAATGCATGATAGCTGTAAGGTTATCTTGACGCATCGTGTATATGCAGTATTTTGATAACGTATGGAACAATTTTAAATGTAAATGAAGTGGTTTGCACGAAAAAAAATTTTTTTGTGTATGTAGAATTAAGTTGGTGTAAATGATGCGCCACTGTAATTTTTAATGAAGCATTAGATATCATATGAAAGAATATTTAAATGTTGTAGAAAGATTTTCATGTTGAAAGCATTAAATTTGGTTGAAAAATAACGTTTTTGGGAAATTGTTACTGAGATTTCACTGGTAGAAGATTACCGTTTGACCATTGGTCTTTTGATACTGTGTACAAAAGAATTCGGATTAAAGAAATGGTTGCAGATGTATAAATGGGTAAGATTATGATATATTGTATTAATGTGCAGTAACGAATATGTTCGCGCAAAGAGATTGGCAATATGGTGGGCAGAGGGTATAAAGCGGGAGTCCAATTGAAGTAAGGGGCAGATAGGGACAATCGTTTGGTTAGATCTTAAGTAAAGATCGCGCACGGCGTTTTTGAAGGGACCTTAGAATGGTCAACGTTGGAGTTTGTTTATGAAAATTGTAGTTACGCAGCACGTATATAAGCGACTACAATAACCCAGAAGGTATAAATCATACAGACATTCATAAATATATAGTTTAATCGTGAATTGAAAGAAGATAATAGTGATTTCCTTTCAATAAATTTAAAAAGTGCTAAAACAAATGTAACAGTAAAACAGCAAAATATTCAGTTAAGTGTTCAGTAAGCGCGTGATCCAATAAATAAAGAAAGCCTGAAGTAACCCTTTAAGTAATCGAATTAAAAGTTCGTGAATTTAGTTAGAGATTTGTGGTCGTTGGTGATATTAATTGTCGTATGTATACAATCAATAATAATATCAAATAAGAATTCTATTATACAAGTTGAAGTAAACATTCTTCGTTGTGACAAACGTTTACTTTGAAGGGCAAACAATAAAGCAAAGAGCCCATGTGAAATACCATTAACCTGTGTAAATGTACCTAACGGGTTACATCTTTTGATAATTGAAACTAATCTTTGAATATTTTGAGAGTAATGATTGATCTGAAAATCTGAAAATTTGACAAAAAGGCTGGTAACGAAACAAAGAAACCTCTGTGTATTCTGGACTATAACGCAAATATGGGGCTATGGATCGTTCCGATATGAGGCTTAGTAGTACCGAATATGTAAAGCGCACCGTAAAGTGGTACATAAAGGTATTCTTCCACTTATTGGAGATTTCCTTTTTAAACGCCCATGCTTTATATCTTTTTGCAAGCATTTTCCTTCTAAAATCCCACCGACGGAGAAAAAAAAGGAAGCTCAAAAGCGGTGTGTGTTAAAAGTGGACATAGGAAAGATACGCGTTACATGTGTAACGAATGCAATGTGCCACTTTGTATAATTAATAGCTTGGAACGATACCATAGGGTAAAAAACTATTAATGTAGTTGTATTTCGAAAGCGCCTTTTTAGTTATCCACATTTATGGCAGTTTTTTTTATTTAGATAAAAAAAATAGTTATTTATGCATCTAGTTGGGAAAGACACAGTTCCCGCAAAAAGACTGGAGTAATACAAAAATGGTCTTTCCCAATGTGTTTCATAAAAAAATTGTTCTAATTTTACACCTGGGCTCATACTTTAACATATACTCTTAAGATTAATGTGAAATAATAATTTTTTCCGTTCATGAATATATAATTGATAAAAGTATAGTAAGCTAGCTCAAGATCGTACCTAATGTCGTACTACATGATAAGTGCTCTCATGTGAATGATTAAATTTCAGGTAGTACTATTAACAATTATACTATGTAATGGTCCAAAATACAAATCTGGATCATTCATTGATATAGGCCATTGGCGAATTAACTGTTTCCTACTAGCAAATAAAGTACAACTGAAAGACAACTCAAAGAAGCCACATACATCGCACTAGCAGAAAATCCAATAAGCCAAGCTAGTGTAGAAATGGAACCCATATGGATTCCAATAATGCGCGAAGAGCTTAAGCGCAATACACCTGCGTAAGAAGTTACGGCGCAATAAACTTCTGCGCAACCACGAAAAAGTTTAATATATACATAAGTTCTAAAAATATATATTGGATTACTCAGTGGCTCAGTGGTAAAGGTGTCAGACTAGTAAGTGAAAGGTAGCAAGTTCGAATCCGAGAGTAGTCAAGTGCTTGGGAAAAAATTATATATAACATATGAATTCGACTCAAGTGCGAAAACAGTCCTTCTCAGGACTAAGCCTGATTACGGAAACAGAGTCCGCTTCCGAAACGTCGCCCTCAAAAAGCATAAATTGTGGAAATCAACTCCACTAAAAGTACAACTTGTTATATTACTAGGTAAAAGATTAAAGAGCTTGGGAGCCATGTAAAAATCTGATCTCCTAAACTTTTCTGTTCTTGGTAGAATTAGTTTACCGATAGTTCTCCCTCTATTCGATGCATCCCTGATACCCCCAGTCGGAATGACCATCAATATTTTTTTTAAACATAGACAACGCACTAGTAGAATGTTGAACATCCTGAATAGAGGCAGAGATCGGGTCATTCTAGTCTTTTTGCCATTAACCGAATAGTATGCTTTGGACCGACTTGCAGAGGGCTGATTATACTTGGATATGCTCTCTCCCCACGAAGAGATACCATATTGCAATCTTAACTGAATAAAAGCAAAATGCCACATATTCTAATATTCTGCAGGCATGTATTTCTTGAAAAATAAAATTTACGAATCGAGTTTCCGATTTCTTTTTTAAGTTTTGCTATATGGTGTCTCCATAAGAGGTTCATATCCACCATAATTCCAAGATACCTGACAGCCTTAACTTGTGACTACTGACTCACACAAACAATTTACTAACCTCCCACAAGAGACATCGTGATATTTTAACGTGCCGAATGATTCAGGAATTTTGTTAAGATTAAAAACCAGATAGTTTGTTTTTGGCTACATTTAAGGAAATTTTATTTTCATTCAACCACCATCTCATTGGAACGAGATCTAATTCCATTTTACTAGCAAGTTCATATTCAGTAGTACCTTCGTAGTTTAATGCCGTATCGTCGGCAAAAGACTTGACTTTTCCCTCAAACTTAGCTTAGCAAAGATCATTGATATAGGGGAACCTGTTGTACCTCGGACTTATTGTTTTATATTTTTTTGTAACTATTACACATGGTTTAAGTTCACTTACTATCTTTCCATGGATGACATAGACAGCTGTACCTTGAACATATATTTTAATGAATTGTAATACGGCACCTTTGATGCAGTTACATGCAATGAAACAACTTCCGATGATTTAAAAATATATTGCACTGTTAAGAAACACAACTAAATACAAAAGTGATGCCTGGCTCGCTGGTCTTAATTATTCTCAAATTTGGCCATTTCCTTAACTTCATAAATATCTCGTTTTAAATGAGTTTTCGTGAGTTGAGAAATATGTTCCAGGATATCTTCCCAAGGATAAAACATCGAGTCAATTCGCTCTGACCATTTCCAACAATTAAAGGTTTTCTGCATTGAACTTACCACCGCTCCATCTGTGGTGGTTTCCAGTATCTTCCTGGGAAAATTTGGCATCATAAACTACAATAACAAAATCTCCCACTGAGTATCCCCAAAAAGCTTAAGACGTTGGAGTAGTATCTAGACAAGATCTTTCGTCAAGTTCGTCTGCTGTCATGTCCGCATCTGATTCCGAGAAATGTGGAGTGCTATGAGAACTATCAGAATCTCGTAGAGAAATTTCTTCTGAAGCAGTAGTTTCTAATGAAGAATCAGGATCTGCCAGTACTTTTCGCTTAACAAGTGCGATTTTTGTAGGGTTGCTTGTTTTCGTTTCTCAATTACCTTTTCTTTTAGAGTATCCGTCAATATGCGCCACCTTGCCTTTTCTCTCACTTTTCGAGTGTTTTTGGGTGAAGGAATCTTTGGATGTGGCCTAATCATGGAAGGACTCTTAAGAACAATTGATTTTGAAGACAAAGGTTCAGCCTGAACGTCTTCTTTACTTGCAGTCTCCTCTGTCGAGGTAATGCCACTAGAAGTTGATGGAACATTATTGGGTAATTGAGAATTTTATTCAATAGCTGCAGTTGGATCAGGATGATCAGTTACATTCGATGGTGAATATTCAAAATCTTGAACAATATTTTCATTCACAGCAAATAACTTCAAATCCTGGAGTGATATTATTTGGTGTAAAAGCCAAAGGAAACGCTTTTCCTACAAGTTGAGTAAAATCATAAATTAAGACTGGTTTCCCAATATTCCCTGATGTAATCATGTGTTCATTCATTGCAGTATTCAAATAAGTTTTAAAAGCACCAAATACGATCCTGTCCATTATCTTTAGCTAATTGAACCGCAGGGACCGATATGTAGTTCTCATGATTGTCCATCAACATAATACATGGCGAATCTTTTGACGACTTTGCGTATTGACAAAAAATGCTTAAAAAATTGTTCAACGTTTCATTGGACCAACCCGAAGGGTTAACACCACCATTAATTCTTGGTGGAGCTTCAGTTATCATGAAATTTTTAAAATTGATGCGAGGGAAAATAAGCATTGGTGGAATAAATTCACCTCTAGCATTCACCGTTGCAATTATTGTAACATTTGTTCCTCTTTCTCAACTTATCATACTCCCAACTTATTTGGAACCTTTTACCGCTAAAATTTTTGGCGGAACATGGATGGTGGGTCCAATCACAGTTCCATATGTTAACAGCTGATAAAGGAGGACATTTTTCTAGAGCTGCTTTGTAATTATTAAACGTAAGGGTGACATTTGTTCGATTAAATGCAGTTGATCTTGATAAGCTGGCGGCCTCCTGTTTGCGATGTGCTAAGTCATTTTTATACCTTTTTCTGAAAAGACGTAACCAAAATTCACCCGCCTTCTTGTCCCGATCCCACTACTCCGGATACTTTTTGTTATTTGAGGCAGAAAATTGATATGCTAGTTCTCGAACATATTTTATACAATATTCCACGATCATATTTTCTTCTTCCCGGTTAAAAACTTTCTTTGTGCTGTAATTTTCATGTAGAAGGTTGTAGTCTTTATTACCTGTTCCTTCAAAATTTTCTATTTCTACGAATTGTGCTTTTTGCTAAGCCGGTATGTTTTGCTACACTGTATAGTGTAAGTCTTTTTTCTTTTATTAAATTTTATAATTCAAAAACATGCTTTATATAGTTTAGAAAACCACGATGTATCTTCATCCTCTTCTATGTTGTACGTTGGACATGTCTAAGGTACATCGTGTTTATTACGTTCAAGGTACAACATCGTGTCAGAACTCCAAACAAATACCCACAATAAATGTGAGCTTAGAAATATAGCGGTTAAATACACACGAAATAAATGATAAGTAACTAAAAAATTGACGCTATAAGAATCCTGTTCAAATAATTGCAAACACAGGAAATATTTGCGAGAAACTGATTAAGAAATAATTTTCATTTTCAACAAAAAAAAGTACAGCTCACTTCACCAATTTACTTTAGTACACAGATGATCAAAATGGTGTTTGCACTGTCAGTTGTTAGCAGGTGCATGATAGACAATCATCCCATTGAATAAAAAGTACCGCTAAGTTTGAATTTTCATGATGTGTTTGAGGTACAACGATGGTCGAGGTATATATATATATATATATATATATATATATATATATGTATATATATATTGACATGATACTAGTTAAGCTGAGTATCATAGAAAGATATAAGCTCGGACTAAAAGAGACGTTAAACATAAATTAGTTACGTTGAATTTGAATAAGCATATATGTAAAGCGCAAACTGCGTAAGTGTTATCATAGCTGAACAGTAGTATTCTTCATTATAATAGTTTCCGAGCAGCTTCGGAGTTGTAAAAATGTGTTTCCATTTATAAAATACATGTATTGCATTTGTATGATAATATTCTGATCTAGTGCCATAATGTGCTTCTATTCTAAAAAAAAGGAAATTAAATTGTATCAATCAACGTAAGAAGTGTAAAGGACATGTTAAAGTTTGTGAAATCCGAACATATTTTACAAGATTCATAGAGCTTATTAAGTTTAAAAGTGAAATTAAACAAAGATTATGTTATAAACTTACTTAACAGTGTGATTAGGAAGTGTTGCAACTTAAATTAACATTCTAGATGTGATTTAAGCTTAAAAGTTGATAAACTAGGTTACGATGATTCTTAACGCAGTGCTTGAGATAGAATTTATTAACATGAACCATAAAAGTGTTAAGTGTTAAGAATTAGAATGTTAGGGATAAGTAAATTTGTATATGAAAATTTTCATATTTGTCATAATTTAGATAGAATAAGAATTTTTAAAGGAAATATGTCATATGAGGTACCTATCGAAAGGAAATTTTGCATAGAATTCAAAAATGATTATATTTTTGAAACCTGTCCACGTATAAGAAAGTTATCAGTAAAAATAGTAATTTGTAAATTTCTGAAAAATGGTTAATCAATAAAAATTAAGCAGTCTTAATTTTTCTTAATTTTCAGAGGTTATATAAGGAAGTGGAAAAAATTGTTATATTTTATCTCGTAACTTTCCAAAGTGTGAACACGTCACTCGATGTGTACATGATTGAAAATTTAAGATCGTTCATGTGGTTCGTATAACCTTAAAAAAATTCTATATTATTAAACAAATGAAAATTAAAATTTGTAATTAAAACAAGGGTAACGTAATTATTATTCCGGTTGATGTGTATATTTGTATAAGTGAATGTAATTCGGCGTATTTCAATTATTTCGTTAAAATTAAAATTTATTTTAAACAAATTGCCTTTGTATTATTATTCGAATTGAAATTAAAATTGAAAAGTGCAAGTACTAATAATTTGAATGCTGATAAAAGTTCTTGTATTTTCGAATATAAAAACCTGAAACTAAATTATTATATTTATGAATACAATAAATAAATTAAAGTGCTTATGGAAAAGTGACAAAGCAGATATTTATGCAGAATACCTTTGTATATTAGTGCTGCATAGACGTTCCACCGATGGAGCAAATATCGATGCATCATATCCACAACTTGCTGTTGCTTTAGATCTTCCACCGCTGGATCAATAATATTGTAATTCGAATTATTTCTGATTTGGAAATTGGACCAGCTGTAAGAAAGAAACATTAACGTAAGTCTATGAATCTTATACATTTTAGTGAGGTTACGTTGAATCTTATTAAAGTTTATTTATGTAAAGGATATGAGTGAATTTTATACTAGTCTGGAAATACTGCAACCATTTATTGATTTTATATTGATTCAATATTGTTTAAAAAGAAAAAAGATACTTACCCAAATTAAATTAGTAGTATTGTTTAGTCATGATGTTACACATTAACGTATATTAAGGTCAAGGAAATTCACATGCGCACAACATGTTATATATTTTCAGATGATATAAGGTGTTTGAATAAAAGTATACTTTATACAATTCCAGATTTAATTAAAATCACGATTGAATTTATTGTACAAAACAACCTTACATAAATGTTTAATGTTTTTCTTTTTATACTGAACTATATTGAACCCTGTCCCGTGGAGATGCTAGTCGAGGCAAATTATTGAAATATAATTAACAATAATTATTACATTAAATTGATGATGGCCTAACGTGCTGAAGTTGTAGTAAAATACATTACGATTTACTAATACCATTAATCTCATTGTTTCATTTAATTCAAATGTGGTAAAAATTAAAAACAATTATTAAAAGTAAAGTGCGATACAATTTAGTAAACAATTATAATTATATTTATATTATTACATCTCATAATTTTATGTTGCCGAAACGTAGGGCAAATCTTATATTTCTTATTATAATTATATATATATATATATATATATATATATATATATATATATATATATATATAACGTTCACTGCGGTATCGGTCTCCGGGGACCGATGGTAGCCTTTATGCTAGTGCGGATTGAATATCGCGTTGCTATCGCCACGGTACGTAAGCTGTAACTTCTTTATTTTTCCTCATAAATATATTTTACGAATAGCTATATACTATTCGCTGCCTAAATATGCAGAAAATGTGCAAAACTACCTACCGGTCCCAGGAGACCGATACCGCACTGAAGTAATACTGGTATCACATCAGTGCAGCATCGGTCACCGGGATGCATTGGTTGTCGGAGACCGTTGTTTTGTGCCTGAAACAAGTTTTCTTGTTTATCCCGGTATAACACGTGCCCTGCTCAGTTCTTATGAAACCCGCAAGCAGTGCAGACGTGAAAATGAGTTCTCGTGCAAAGTGGATTCTAGTTCTCGCACAAGAAAATAATAAAGAGCGTAAAGAAATACCAGGTGAAACAAATTCAGATCGTGAAGATGATTATTTGATTCCAGATTCAAGCAATGATTCCGTACATGATAAAGACTACGCGCTGTCTGGTAGCGATTCAGAGTCGAGCACGTTTGATAATGCAAACTATGCTGCGACTGGTAATTGAAAATAAGTAGGTGTTTATTTATATTGAATCATTGCAGCAAGTAATACTGAATATGAGTCCAATAACGAAAATGACTCGGAAGATGACTTGCGTGAATCCAATTCAGAAACACAAGATGGTGTTGTATGGAACGATGTATTTCGATCAACTTTAAAATTTACTATGCAAGCAGATACAGCAACTTACAATTTTGATGTGGATGACATAGCTCCATTAGATGCTTTCAAGCTGTTCGTACCAGATGATCTGCTAGACCTTATAGTTAATGAAACGAATAGAAATGCGAGACAATTGCAGGGAGTGGGTTCTACGCATAGGTCTAGACTGAATACTTGGAATAATACCAATAAGCAGGAACTACTACGATTTTTCAGCGTCGTTATTGTAATGGGATTGAATCAGGTGTGTCCAAGGATAAATTGTTTCGTAATGAGTGTATCGTGGATACTATGAAGCGGGACCGTTTTTTGTTGCTGCTGCAATAACGATGTTCGATGCCTCCAATCGGCTACATAAAATACAGCTTTAAATATTTTGAACGAAAATTTCAAAAAGGCGATTAACATTGGCAATACTCTAGTTGTTGATGAGAGTATGATACCCTTCAGAGGACGGCTCAAATTTCGTCAATACATTACGAATAAATCGCACAAGTATGGAATTAAAATTTGTAAATTGTGCTCTGTCAATGGGTACACAAACAATATTATCATATATACTGGAGCCAACACAAAAGTGCAAGGCCAAGGACATTTTGAGACCATTGTTCACGAGCTCCTGAAGTCAGTGAATAGAGATGGCTACTATTTGTTTGCGGACAACTTTTATTCGGGATTGTCCTTAGTAAAATCACTATTCAACAAGAATGTTCTATACTGTGGAACTTTGCGCATAAACCGTAAGGGTGTGCCAAAAACATTCAAAGGACGCATGAATAAAGGAGAAATATTGAGTAAACAAGCTGACCGTGTAAAAATTATAGAATGGACGGACAAACGACCGGTATTGATGCTGACGACGGATCCGGATAAACCGGCTTGATACAATCAACAGAAAGATCATATCGAAAAGGCGATGTTATCATGAAACCCAGATGTGTTCAATTATATAATAATGCAAAAAAAAGGTGTAGATTACAGCAACCAAATGGCCTTATACTACACTGCACTACTCTTGAAATGGTACAGGAAAATTACGTTTGAGTTGATTCTGGGAACAAGCATTGTAAATTACTGGCTCATAAACAACCAAGTTACTAACAAAAAAATGTCTATAATAGAATATCGAAGACTTCTCGCAAATGAATTGCTTGCTGCCAGCAACGTTGTTCCACAAGCAGGTCCATCTAAACCTAAAAACACTGCTCACAAACTGGTGAAACCCACATTACCAGGAAGAAAGAAACGTAAAATTTGCAAGGGGTGTTATAAGCCACTGAGAAAAACTTATAGCAGCAAAGAAGCAAATGAAAAGGTGTCGAAAGTTATATCTTACTGTCCTGGGAACCCTGGCATGTGCCTCGCTTGCTTCAACAAAGAACACATGTAAATATAAGAGTTAACTGGAAATAAATACTTTTTTTTTTAATTATTTCTTATTAATAAAGTATATATCCCATTCACATGCGCAATTGATAGTAAGTTACAACAACTTCCATCAACAAGTATTGGTGCGTTATCGGTCCCCGGCGACCTTTACCGCACGGGCGGAAAATCTCCGGGGACCGATAACGCATTGAATGAAAGTCAGTGACTTCAGGCTACGCAGTGAACGTGATATATATATATATATATATATATATATATATATATATATATATATATATCTATATATATATATATATATATATATATTACATATAAATGCATAACATGTACTAAAGGATTAATTTTTAAATCAGTTTTTAACATTTCAGCTTCTTCTTTTAGGGTTTTCAAGTTTTCTAAATGTTTTGGTTCCAGCTTTACAGTCAACTCAGCCTTATAATTATTAATTTCTATAGGATTTTTATAAGTAAAATTAAAAAATGTGTTTTCAAAAGTTTGATCATCTATTGTTAATTTGCAATTGCTTCCTGATGATATAAAAACATTATAAATTACTATAAAATTATTAATTTCATTGTGACACTCTTCAATTATTTCTAAATCTTGTTTTATTGATACTAAAATTTTTCCATTGCCTAATTGAACGTATAACTTATAATTGTTATTGACTACGGCGTATACACAATCTTTGTTATAAGTTATGGAACACTTATTTGTTTCGGTTCTTTCAAAACACACGATTTGTTTTTCTATAACTTTACACTTTTCGTTAGTCCATAGCTCTTTTCTTACACCTTGAAGGTGATATTGAAACCATGTTTTGCTGATCAGGTATCGGGTAAATTCTTTTATATTGAAATGTTGAAGGATTGAGGATGGGTATATACAATATACGTGCAATTGAATCTTCTGTTGACAAAATTCTAAACTTTGAAAATTCCAGTATTTTAAATATATGGATTTTATCTACTTCAAGTAACTCCGTCTTTTTATAGATCAATTTTAAATGGTCAATAATTTCAATTATTTCTACATCAGACATAATTTCGAGATTTGTTATTTCGGAAAAAGCTAAAGAAATTGTTCTTGCAATAGTTTGAAGAATGTCCAATAATTTGGAACTTAAATAATTATTGTATTGAATAATTAACTGTGTGTCAAGAATACTGTTCACCTTGTTTAATTCATTAACAAATAAATCAGTGTTGTTCTGAATTGTTTCCAAGTCTTTAGAGTACCTTTCAGTGATGTGATTAGCAAATAAAGTGTATTTATCTACCTGTTGAATAATTTTATCTTGATTTTTATATAGTGAATTCAAATTTTTATTAATTTCAGTTAAATCGTTGTTATCAGGGTTACCAGTAATATATTTTATTACTGTACCAACAATATTAGCAAGACCAAGTTTTCTTTTATGTTTAAGTTTAGATAATTGTATTTCTATTAACTTACAATTTTCTTTTAACACATAGACTAATTTTTGAATCATGACGTTTGAATTTGTGTCTAGAATTACTACATTACTTAATATTTGATAATAACTTAATTCTAAATCTGTTATATTAATATAGAAGTAAAACTTATGATAATGATCTACTAATTTGGCTGGGCCTATGTCCTCGGTAATGTACCCATTTGTATTAAATTTTTCAATTTGAAGGCCCTGGTTCTGGATTGCCAGGCAAATGGTCTATTTGAAGTTTCTCTGAGTCCTTGGATTTTATTTTTATTAACGGACGTTATATTTACTTTGTCAAAGCACGCATCTGTCTTTCTAATTCTTTGACGTGTAAAATAGGCAACTGGTTCATTTATTTCAATATTTGGTTCTTTATCTCTATTTTTCTTTTCTAAAATCTTAGTGCCTTTCTCTAATTGTTTGTGATATAAGTGTTCGTAGAAGGGTAACAATTCGGTTTTTCGTTTTTCGTTATAATTTTCGTACACAGTTTTGTTTAAATCAATTTCATGTGCATTTAAGTTCTCGTAAGGCCCATACAATAGAGTAAAAGGTATATAACCCGTCGCAGAGTGTATAGACTGATTGTACATTAATACGGCAGATATCATTAAATTTTGTGGACTTTCGTTTTTATTTTCTATCTTAATAATTCTTAATTTTTCTAAAATGGTCGAGTGTACTCTTTTTATTGGAGAGTTACTGTTACTGTTATAGTTAGTAGTGAAATGTAATTCGATTTTGAATAAAGCGCAATATTCTTGGAAAACCTTGTTCTTGAACTCCTTTCCTCCGTCGCAAACGATTTTCTTTGGGTAGCCGTGGTGCGAAAAGTAGTGTCTCAACTTATTTAACACGGTCAATCCTGATGCGTCTGTTATATAGTAGGCTTGTGTATATCGTGAAAAAAGGTTTATTATTGTTAAGAATTTGTTTCCTTCGAAACTAAATGTATCAATGTGTACTACGTCGAAAGGTTTCCTTACGAGTAAAGGTCCATAAAATTAAATTTTATAAGGATTTCTATCGTACTTACTAACGTTACAAGTTTCGCATTCGTTAATTATTTTGTTTATCGTGGTTTTTAGGTTAAGCCAGTAATATTTAGCTTTTAAGTGGTTATAGGTTTCTAATACGCCATTGTGATTATTAGAATGATATTTATCTATTACATCTTAGGTTAGGTTAGGTTAGGTTAGGTTAGGTTAGGTTAGGTTAGGTTAGGTTAGGTATTCGATTGTTCTATATCTTTTGTTAGAAGGTTACTTTTAACGAATTTTATTTTGTTATTAAATAAATTATTTGTTATTTTCAAAGATTTTGATTCCCAATTCCTTATCTTTAAAATATATTCCATATAAATTCTTTGGATCTATAATTTCTTTTAACATTAGCGAAAAGTTTTCCAATTCGTTACCTTGCCTAATCGTAACAACATAATTATGCTTTAAGAACGGTCTATGGTATTCTATTTTATATTGGTCTCCTAATTTTAAAATTACACGATACATAAAATGGTTACCGGATTTTCAGAGATTGGTATTGAGAATATTGGATTTTCAGCAGATGTGTGTTGTGTATTATTTGATTGGTCATCTTGTTCTCCGCTCAATGATTCTTCTAAGTCATCAGGCGAAAGATCATTGTCAACATTTGGGATTATCGACATACGGTCCAGTTCTGTATCGTTTGTGGTTTCTTTAGTATTAATTTCGATTCGCGACAATGCATCGGCTACTAAATTTTCTTTGGCTTTCTTGTATTGTATTTTATAGTCAAACTCGTCGAGTCTCAATCTCCATTCAACTAGTCTGGAATTTGGATCCTTAAGGGAGAATAACCAAACTAACGGCTTATGACCAGTTTCTATTATAAATTGTTTTCCGTAAACGTATGGCCTAAAATGTTTTGTGGTTTCTACTATACTGAGCAATTCACGTTCAATAGTTGAATAATTGCGTTCAGCACTATTTAGAGTTCTTGAGTAAAATGCAATTGGTTTATTATTTTGCGATAAAACTCCTCCTATGGCTACATTGGATGCATCTGTTGTAATATGAAAAGTTTTGTCATAGTCTGGATACGTTAATACTGGTGCATTGGTTAGTAATTCCTTGCATTGGTAAAATGTTTGCAAATAATTTTGATCTGTGACATCAATCTTTGAATTCTTTTTAAGGCATTTGGTAAATGGTTGTACAAGCTTAGCAAAGTTTTTTATAAATCTTCTGTAATATCCCACAAGACCAAGGAAAGCTCTTATTTCTTTGACTGTTTTTGGAAGTGGGTATTCTTCTAAAACTTTAATTTTTGCGGGGTTAGGTTTTATACCTTGTGGTGTACTTACGTGCCCTAGGAAGGCTACTTCTTTACATAAAATTCCGACTTGTCTAATTGAACTTTTAAATTAAATTCTCTTAATTTTTCAAATATTTGTTTAATGTGTACTGAGTGTTCGTGAAGAGATTTGGAAAAGATTACAATGTCGTCCATGTAGATAAAACAGAATTTATATAAGTATGGGCGTAAAATGTTGTCCATTACTCTTTGAAACGTACTCGGGGCGTTTTTAAGTCCGAAAGGTATTCTGTTTACTGAGAAAGCAGTTTTTTTGATAGAATCATGATCCATTTCTATCTGATGGAATCCTTGGGCAAGATCTAATGTAGAAAAGTACATGCATTTTCCTAGATTGTCTAATATTTCGTTAATTCGTGGAAGTGGATATTTGTCTTTGACCGTTTTTTCATTTAGTTTTCTATAGTTTATAACAAGTCGCCATTTTTTCTTTCCGCTTGCATCTGGTTTCTTTGGTACAATCCAAACCGATGAACTATAAGGTGAAATGTTTGGTCTAATAATTTTGTTATCAAGTAGTTTTTGAATTTGATTTTGGATTTCATTTTTCAATTGATGCGGATATCGAAATGATTTACAATAAACTGGTTCGTTGTCATTTGTTCTGATTTTGTGTTTTACAGCATTGGTAAAAGTTAGGTCACAATTTTCATTGTAAAAAATGTCTTTATATTTCTTGCACAAAGATAGAATTTCTATTTTTTCTTCTAGATTAAGATGACTAGTTCTAATGACATTTGGAATATCAATTAAAATTTTGAATTTTTGGATTTACTAAATCAACATTGGTAATAGGTTTTACCTCATATTGTTGTTGTTCACCTTCTTCTTCAAAGGGAATAATACAAATGTCATTTTCTGCAACGGCAATTGATTCTGAAATAATATAATTGTCTAATTTAATTTCTGGGATTATAACTTGTCTTCGATCTACATTTACGGGAATTCTAATACTATTTTTAACAATTTGTTTCATTGGTTTAAAATTCGTCGGATTTAGTTCGATAAAAAACGGTACTTTAGAACTACCTATCTCTAATGTTTGATTATTATAATTAATCGTGGCTTTAAGTTTTTGGAAATCTTCACTTCCTATTAATGCGTCAAATCTATCATGCCATTGTATTACATGAAAATTAATATTATTTTCAAGTCCAAATTCTTTTAAAATGGGATATGACATATTCTAACTATCGGTTATTGTATTATTTAAACTTTTAACAGTAAATGGTTTAAAAAAAGTATAATTTTTAAAATGTTCATAAGCGGGACCCGGATTTATTATTGAATTAGAAGCTCC
This sequence comes from Vesta saturnalis, assembly GCA_036346205.1. NCBI lineage: Eukaryota > Metazoa > Arthropoda > Insecta > Coleoptera > Lampyridae > Vesta > Vesta saturnalis. The sequence continues at coordinate 366,969 of JARFJB010001994.1, forward strand.
GCTATCTATTAAAATCTTTAATTTTAAACTAGGAATCGTTCTAAATGGTAGTTTTGGTTTGCTTGTTAACGAATTTAAATCTAAATTTGTGGTCGTGGTTCCGAGGCAGGTATTCGAAAATTTTCAGTAAATTTCAGAATCCTGATAATCTTCTTGATTATCTTCATTAGTTTGCACTATTGTTATTGATTGTTCATCGTCTTGAAAATTGTAAAGTTCTTCGGAATAAAAATTACGAGGGCCCGTGCTTCGAAAATAGTTCGAAAGATTACGTGAATTAAAGGGCTGTAGATTTAGTCTACCTGCATTTCGTGTAGATACTGACATCGGTGTTGGTTTTGACTTAGGTTCATTTTTGCCAAATACTCGCGAATTCGTAGGATAATTCGTGAATACTGGTCTTGTCTGGAAATTGATCGGACCACGCGGGAATTAATTTTGATTTGGATTACGGTTTATAAATGATTGTGAGGGTTTATAAAAATGGTTTGTGTTTACCCGTTGAAACGGTTTTGGTTGTTGAGTTCTATTTGAGAAATTATCTTTATTGGATTGTTTAGTCGTTGATGGTTTTTGCCGAATAAAGTTTAGGAAATTGACTTGTTGTTTATAATTATCATAATTTCTTAATTGAAGTGAACAATCTTCTAGTGACGTGTTTATAAGATATAAAGGACCTATGTGGTTCTAATAAACCTGCCATATAAGTAAATAAGGCCTTTTGAGTATAAGTATTAATTTTGCGATTTTTAAGACTAACATCTGTTTCGTTTATAGATACGTGCTCTAATAACTGTTGCAATTTACTTTTAATTTTTTCATAATATTCATCGTAAGTTTCGTTTGTTAATTGAATACACGTTATTAAATCATTTTCTAATAATATTTCATTTCTAGGGTCGCCAAAACGGTTTATTAATGTTTTCTTTACCTTATCCCAAGTTAAGCAATTTGAAATGACTAAAGTATCCCTAGCAGTACCAATTAATTTGGAACAACAAATTTCGAACAATAATTTATTTAATGTACAATTTTCTTGACCCTGTGAATTATTTCTATAATTAGTTATAAATTTTTCACACTGTTGTATGAAATTCGGCAAATTTCTACTATTCCCCGCATATTGAGGAATCAATTCCTTAGCAATATTTATTTCAGTATAGTTAGCCATTATTATTTGATTATTAATTAATTAGTTATCAGAATCAGAGTTACTTGAATTACCAGATATTCTTATAGGTGATCTATCACGGAATTCAGTCATAAAAGATTCTAACACGTATATTGCAAAAAGAAAGAAAAGAAAACGGATATTATTACTTACAAAACTAAGGTTGCTAATAGCATCTTAGGTATGCCTTGTAGTTGAGAAGTACCACAGCGGTTGAGGATTCTCGATGGATCAAGTTGCTATAGGTGCAGACTTTGGTTTTGTTTCCTAGGCGTTTTCTACAGTTGAGGTCCGTTAAAGGGAAAAGTACCTCGGTAGGCCAGATGGATATTCTTACCAAAATTTTGCTTTGCACGATGATGATGGTATACCCAATAATGATTTAAAAATCACCGACACTAATTTATTTTATTATATAGAGCCGTTTGGGTATCCTGTTCGCAGCGCCAATTATGTTTTTATTGCAAATAAGATTTATTTAAAAATAACTTAATTACAATAAATATGAGACTTCACTAACTAGAAGCTATTATGAACTCTGTCTTCTGTTATCAATACAATGTCTTTTATAACATTACTAATTTACTTAAGATAACTAATGAATCCAAGAATTGATAAACTACATTAAATATTAATTTATAAACATCTAAGAAAGTTTACATGTGATAACATTGGATGATGCAATTAATATTTAATGTTTGTCTATTGTTTACAAAATGATATGCCATTTATGGAATGATACAATATATATATATATATATATATATATATATATATATATATATATAGAAATTGGTTTAATGAACGAACAGAAGTTCAATTTAATAATCATTAATTGTATTGTAATTAAAATTAACTTTTAAAGTACATACAGTAAAAGATTAACTCGATTGTGACTTGCCTCCTCGATAGCTCACATGGAAGAGCCCCACTCTAGCAAAGTGGAGGTTGTGGGTTCAAGTCCCACTCGAGTTAATTTTTTACTGTATGTACTTCAAAAGTTAATTTTAAATACAATACAATTAATGATTATTATATATATTATATATATATATATATATATATATATATATATATATATATATATATATATATTATGGACCTACGTTGCTACAAATGTATAAAATTTCTTAGCACACGGGTGAGGACCAAAACTCAGGATTAGAACTGAAAGGGTCAAGAATCTTGCCAGTACGTGTGGTAAGTGCAGAAAGAAGCTTTTCTAATTAAATAATTAAAAATGTCTTACGTTTCACAATCACCCAAAATCGGCTAAACGGTTTGACTACATTCGCTGTAGAACATGAATTATCAGAGAAAATTAATCTTAAAAATACTATTCAGAAGTTTGCTGAATTAAAAATAAGATAAAAACACTTCTAGTTTTTTTACGTGGTTTTATTGTTTGGTTAATTTTTTTAACTTTTCATTGTCTACAAATTTTTGGACAATGGATAACAATTGATGATGATATAAGAACAACAGATAACAATACAATGCAATATTTTAACAAAGCAATTATCGATGGGCCATCAATATATTAATCGGATTCTGAAAGTCAAGGTTTAGAATAAAGTGGAATAGAACAATGGTCAGAGTTATAGAGTTTTTTACGTTTTTTCTTTTAATAAAATTTTCAGGTAAGTTGTAATAATGTTGATAAGTAATTTTCTCTTAACAGCTTTACAGATTTATTTGAGTACTTACCTCAAAGCTTAATAATTGAAATTGTTGCTAAGGATGAATACACCTTTGGTATAATTGAACAGTTTGATGATTTTGAAATCGGGCGTTGTTACTTTGAAGATGATAAAGGCCATCAAGGGGTTTTTGATATTCTAACACCATCAAGAATCTATTCTAGACAAACAGTGCGACTTGACAGTGATATAATTACAACTTTAGGTATTTTAGGCTTATGCCAAATTAATGTAAAATTCGCAAGTGAAAATGGTCCTACGAAATGGACTATGACAGCTGCAACATTTCATGATAACGATCCCCCAACCGAGGAAAATATAACATCTGTTGACTTCACTGTTAAATTTTACAGTAAGTATTCAAAAATACGATACAAGTCTACATATGTTTTACAGATTCTGTAAGTTTACTACAATCTTCAGTGAACGTTATGCCCGAAAAAGGGTTTTTCAATCATCTCATTGTTCCGCAGGGTGTCACTTTACTGTCTTGTCAATTGCAATATAACAATGTTATAAAGACATTAGAACTAACAGAAGTTAACGCAAAAATAGATGATGAGGTAGGATTTATATTGTATCTTTCTTAACGGCACACTCTTTTTTAGGATGATGTTATTCAAAAAAATATAATTCCGCTTCGTCGTAATTTGTGCGGTTTTCAATACGTAAAATCTATTTATGATGAAATTAATAATCTAACATGGATATTAACGGCTGGTAGCACTGAGGGGAAATTCTATCGAAACAAATTTGTTTCAAAAGTTGTTTGTATGTCAGCAATTTTTTATTGCACGATTATTAAATTTAAATTGCAGTCGGATTCCCTATTTATAATACTACTAAAAGTGTTGTTCTCGGTACCACTGTTGACATATCATGCGGAGTTACCACCCAACAGGCGTTTTGCGTTTTATACGATTCACAGGGTCAGCTAGTCGTGACTGAAGATTGCAGGTATCGTATTAATTCATTCTCTGTTGAACATTTGGGTACCTGGAAATGTTATGGTACTCATGACAATTCATTAGAAACAATTGAATACACAATTACATATATCACTGGATATCAGTCACTAGTTGTCCCAATTGTGTCTGACACAACGAAATCGGTGCATGTTGGTTGTAGAGTAGCAAATTATACAATGGGCCAAATGACCCGATGTATAATAACAGCACCCAATAAACGACCGTTTAACGTAAAATACGGTGGAGCGACTGACCGTTACATTACACTGGGCACTAACTATAACAAAGCCATCTGCCTTATAGAGGTGTACAGGTATACTCTCCCTTACATTACACTAATCTTGAAGAATTACAGATCAAAAAACCTTTGCTGGACTTTGAAAATGGTTTTTGGAAGTGTGAAATTGTCGGACCAAATAGGTTTGATTTTGGGGGTACTTATATGAAAGTTGGAGACGCTAGAGGTAAAATTATAAAAACCATTTAATTTATTTCAAAATACTGAATTATAGTACCGGACTACATAAAGCGCTCAAGTATTGTTACGGAATTAAATAAAACATTTGTAATTTACTGCGAAGTTCCGTATAGTACCGATTATTGTTTCATACTAGCACCCAATGGTACCAAATACGACAATCATAAAAATAAACACATTGGCTTAGGTAAATGCTCTTTAACTGTTACGAATGCTTTTCCTACAGATAATGGGACTTGGATGTGCAGTTATGCTCGAAATACTGGGTTACCAAATGAAAACATTATGGTAGAGGTACAATTACATTTTCACTCACATAACTGCTATAACGTGTTAAGAGTTTTTTAGGTAATTGTATCAGATGTGCTGCATAGCTACCAAAAAGTAGAAGTTGATCAAGGAAACAATGCACAGTTACTGTGTCACAGCGGGGGATTGCCGGTGGCTTATTGTCAGTTTATTGCTCCCAATGGCACTATTTTCCACGTGAGAAAAGAACAAAGTACAACAAACATAAGGTATTATGGGCGTGGTTTAGAATTTGGTGATTGTGGCATTTTATTGATTAATGCACAACTTCGAGATAACGGTTTTTGGACATGTGCAGTTGCACTTGTTCGGGAAGAGCAGAAACCTGAACTTAGAGCGATGATTATGCTAGAAATCATAGCTACACCAGGTTAATATCTTGTAAAATTTTAATTTGATTCTTAATTTTTATTTTTTCAGAATTTAATATAGCGGGGGTTAGCGTAGGTGTGATTGTTGCTGTTGCTTTACTTGTTGTTGTTTTTGGTATTCTTCTGCGTTCTAAATGGATGAGAAGAAACCATTCAGAAATTCAAGAAGTTCCACAAGATGTGGAAATGCAAGAAGACAACGTTAGTTCAGTTAGTTCTTCAACTTCGAGTAGTGAAAAAAGTACTTCAAATTTGTAATAACAAACTTTATTTTTCATGCTGTTGAATATTATCTTTCCTATAAGGTGTACACACAGCAAACCGTGGCAAACATAATAATAATGATAATAATAATTGTTTTATTGTCCCAACAGAGAAACCTTACAATTACTTGATTAACATAATCAATGGAAAAAGTATTACATACAACAATATAGTATTAATACATCTAAATAATAAAAATTATTTATGCAAAAAAAATAATCCTATGGAGGTTATCTAATATAGATTTGTATTGAAAATGCCAACAAGGTTTAATATACAGTTATAGTTATAACACATAATATAAATAGGTGAACATTGTAAAGGTCCAGAAATATCATTACGTAAATTCGCAAATTAATTTTTGTAAATTGCATGTTTATAGAAACTCCGATGCATTTTAAAAATTAAGTTGTTTACCTTCTTCCATAGTAAAGAAATCGTGAAGATTTCTGCGCAAGAACCCACCAAAGTATCATTACTATTTGCAACCAATCACGTTAGATCGCGAATAGTCATAATTAATAATCCAATCACGTAGAACCGCGATTACATATAAACGGTAGCGAAATCCGAAATTAGTCAGGGCAGTCCAAATCTCGGTTACGAACGTAAGCCCCTATCCAGCGTAAGCGTTCTGTGATTTTTATTACAATCGCTTAATTTCAAAAAAGAACTTAGCGTTTTTCGCTCATCGTTTCCGGCATCGTGATCTTCGCCGCTTCGGAGTTAGATCTGTCACTGCTTGCATACAGAATCTTTCTAGCAGTAAGCAAGAGCCGCCGGAATCTATCGGAAATAACGCAAAGAAGCATCCAGGACACCGAAGAGAATATCTAATCCAGGACACCGCCAACAACAGGACAGGATCGACGTCGGGCAATAACCTATAGGTATTTTTAATAAAGAAATATTTTTTAATTAATTTTATTTTGTTTTAATTTAACAATTGCTTTCATCCTTTTCTATTTGGATCTCTGATTTCCAAGTTTTCATTCCTCGGGGTGTGAGACTGCACCTCGGAGGAAACCCGGCCTTCTCTTAAACACCTTTATTTCTTTTTATTTCTTCTACTACCCAAACTAACAACAACCGTGATTGTTAAGCAAGGTCGCCACTGAGCTACCCTGAAAGTTGCATCCCCAACCCCCGAAGCCGCCCGTCTACCCACACCACCAACCACATCCCAAACTCCTTACACCTATGCACACACACTCGCCTCACCACCACCATCCTCACGCACACGTTCCCATTCAAACGCTCTTCCATATCCACCACATCCACATTCCTATTTCCACGTTCTACCTCTTCCACAAAACCACCCAAACCCGCTCACACACACTACCCGCTCTCTTACCTACACCTGTTCACACACATACCCGCTCTCTTACCTACACCCTCTTACCTACACCTTCTCTGCCTTGATTCCTATATCCGCTTCCCCAATCCTATACACGACTGCAATCTCGAGATATTGCATCCGCAATATCCCCAAATCCATTAAAACCAAAATCCTTTTAATTCCTTGAAATCCCTCAACCTTCCCTGGTTGAACTTAACGTTCAACCACAACCAAACCTGTCTCTTAGAGACCTCCTCTCCCTTTCCGGATGGTGCGCAGCTTAGGCTGCGACACCACTTCCGCGACCTAACCGTCACCCTCACCCAACTCTCCGGTCCCCGCGTTCCTAACACCACTCCTAGTGCTCCCTCCTTTTCCTGCGTGATTCGTCTTCTTCCGCAAGTGAAGAAGGCCGTTCGCATCACCTCAAAGGCCACAAACACACCAACTTCCCTAGTCCGTATCATAACCCCTTCCCAAACCACCACAGGGTGTCGTCATGTTCGGGCGACACTACCGGTGCAAACCCTCCTTAATACCGCAACCGCTCCCCAAGTATACCGCTGAGGAGTGTCCCACCCGGTCCTTCCGCTGTCCCAACTGTGGCGAAAGTCACACATCCACCTCGTGTAAATCCTCAGCAAACCCGAAGTGTAACAACTGCGGGGGAGCCCATCTCACCTATTCCTTCCAATGCCGGAAACGGCGGGAACCTCCCAGTTCCCCGTCGAAGATGGCACCCCCCGACCCTATCCTGTCTGAAGAGTCCGACTCCGAAGACACGGCCCCCACCTTAAACCACCTCCCGACACCGAATCCCTTTCCATCAAGGACTTCTTACAAGTCATTACCTACTCCTTGACCCAGATCTTCCCCCACCTACGAGATAGGATTATCTGAGCCTTGGACTCGCTATCCCGCAACTTCTTCCAACGGAGGATCAGCACCTGCGTATCCGGTACGCGGATGAAGGTCGCCGTTATCCGCCAAACCAATCCTTAACTCCTTCCCAACGGATATCCTAGCAGGGACCATTAATGCCTGGGGCGTGCGTCGGAAACGCCCCTTAATCAAACACTCCCTACACTCTCATAATATCCATATCCTTTCGATAACTGAAACCAAACTCACACCAAGATGCACCCTTAATTTCAACACCTTTCACACCTATTCAAACAATAGCCAACATGGAACCGCCCTCTTAGTCAAAAATTGCTTCCCATCCACTCCCTTTCCAGCGCACTTGCAGCATCTCGAACACGTTGCTGCGACGGTGCACCTACCCGCTCCTATAATATTTATGTCCTACTACAACCCGCCTGGCCACAACACCCTCTCCGATTACCTTTTAATTCACGCCTCAAGCCTTCCAAATGCCGTTATCCTAGGTGATTTCAATGCCCGCCATACCCAATTTGGTGACACCGCAACTAATGGCAACGGTAACAGGCTAACTTCCGCCCTGTTGTAGTTGCCGCTCTTGCGAATCGTCAACAAACAGCCCACACACTTTGATCATTTAGGTGCCTCAATAGTAGACCACATCATAGTTTCCGAACCAATAGCTCACTATTTCGATCTTGAGTGCTTTCTAGGCACCACGATCACATCTGATCACATACCCCTACTGGTCAAAACTTCATTTTGTCCAGCTCCTCCCACACCTCCTCAATACAGTCATTAAAGATTTTTCGAAAGCCGACTGGAATGTGTCCTCTGATCACATCTCCAATAACCTTCCCACACCCAATCTTCAAACGACCCAAGATCCCGAGAGAGCCATTAAAGACCTAACTTCCATAATTTCGGAAGCGGTCGATACCACTATATCATTAAAAAACATTGACATTTCCCGTAAACCGCTCCCACAACACATTCTGAACTGGATCAAAGAGAAAAGACGAATTTACCGTCAATTCTTGAGATCCAGGGATCCGGCTCTCAAAACCGAATACAATCGCCTCAACGCCTTAATCAGGCGAGAAGCCAACAAACACGCCGAAGAGTCCTGGTGCAAAGCCACCTCCCAACTAGATTATAGAAATGGCAAACTCTTCTGGCAACAGTGACCAGAAGAAAAGTAAACCATAAATCACACCTTACCGACCTTAGAGAAACCTAATTTTCTCAGACCAAGGAAATGCCGATTTCTTTGGTCACCACCTTCAAACCATTTTCCAATCCCTAGATGATCCCCAGTTCGACAACCAGGTCAAGGCACTCCTCGAGATCGCCTTGAAGAGTTCCGCAACCTTAATATTCCTGAACCCCAACTCGATAACGAGAGTCGCTTTTATACCCCCATAATGACCGACCAGGTCCACACGTGTTTTAAAAAAGGAAAAAACTCAGCCCCAGGTCATGACGGCCTAAATAGGAAGATCCTCCGGCACCTACCCGACCCAGCCCTCCGTCTACTATCCGATATATATAATAAATGCTTAACCCTCTCCTATTTTCCGACGGACTGGAAATCGGCCTCCACCGTCATGGTGCCAAAACTCCACGCTGACCTAATCTTACCCTCCTCCTATCGACTTATTTCCCTCCTGAGTTGCCTCGGAAAATCCTTTGAGCAGATTCTAGCGAAGCGACACAGGGACCACCTCGAATTCAACGACCTTCTTCTTAACAGCCAATTTGGCCCAACCGAACGTGTCACGATCCCTTGTTGAAGCTGCTTACCGAGACCACCAGAGCATTCAATCACAAGCAATGCAATCTGGCTGTGTTTTTGGACATTAAGCAAGCATTTGACAGGGTCTGGCACGCCGGTCTCCTGCACAAGATCCGAAACCTAAACATTCCCGACCCCTTCTCCAAACTCCTATTCTCGTACCTGACCAACAGGTCAGTTCGGGTCAAAGTAGGGAAAACCTTCTCAGATCCTTTCGAACCTACAGCAGGTGTACCGCAAGGTTCTGCCTTTGCCCCGATCCTCTACACTATCTTCGCATCCGATATACCCGAAGTTACTCAACCTGGAGTAATCGTAGCGCAGTTTGCGGATGACACCGCCTTCTGGGCGGTTAATCGGAACAGCAAAACGGCTCACGCATCATATCCAAAACCCTAGGGAACTTCTCCAACCGGTGGAGAGTCTCCGTCAATCCTACCAAGACCCAAGCAATCCTCTTCCGCCATCCTCATTACACCGAAGATAAGTGCCCAAAGCTTGCCTCCAGGAAATCAGAAAAGACTCCCTTTCCAAGATGAAATCACCTACCTAGGAATCCTTTTCACACGAACCTTCAACTGGCTCCCGGATGTTAAAAAAAACCACCAACCGTATTAAAAACCGCGCAAAACCTACTGGGCGCCTTTCGGGGTAGAATCAGTGGTTGTCACTCCAAAACACCCTTGCACACGTATAAAACATATATCCGCCCTGTTATGGATTTCCGAGTTCTCATATATACAAATATAAACCCCAAACACCTTTACTCCATCGCTTCCTGTGAGCTTCGAATTTTCCGACGCATACACCGGTTACTTTTCAGGTACCCTAATACCCTTACTATCCAACGCGCCAATATATCCCCAATCATACATAGAATCCAAACCCTTCAGAAAAATTTCACCCACAAAAGAATTTTCGGCGATAACATCCCAACCAAAGAGATCCTTACCACTCCTTATAACTACCGCTTTCCCCCATTCCCACGGAGGAAACCCAAGCTCAAATTTAAACATCCACCCGCCATCCTCACACAACTCGAGGAGATAGAAGAATCCCTTGACAACATCCCGTATGCCCACCGCATCCCACGTGAAGGACTCCTGAACAGTCCACAAATATGTAATATAAGCTAACAATAAGTAAATACTAACACATAAGCATGAGCAAACTAAAAAAAAAAAACGAAATTAGTTAGTTCCTGCCCGCTCTTTGACGAGCTCTTCAGTTAGTTGCCTGCGAGTTCATTCCGACCTAGTTAGCTCCTGCCGTTCCGTCTTCCTAAGTCCACCAGCCTAGTAACCGCGCCCGCTTCATCCGTTTAAGACCCACTTGAGGTAAGTCTTAAAGTCTCTATAAAAATTATCACACCGCCTGCAGTGATAGATTTCCTTCCTGTCCTTGCTGGAATTATAGAACGATCTTGTAGATCTATAAAACATCACGACACCTAATTACGTACACTCAAGCCCTGGTGCGTTAGCCCGCGGATACACATATAAATACACAGACAAGCCCCTCTTTACGTTTGGAACTGATTCCCGTAAGGTATTGAGACCTGTCCAAAAAAGGATTATCCCCTAAGGCATATGTCTTTAGAGGTGATTCGTTCACTGACCCCGTCCCTAAGGCGTAGGCCTGTAGAGATAGAGCTATCCTGTTAATTAACCCAAGGTGCGACCGCCCGTTGGGGAGATTAAACTAGAAACAAACACACTTACCATAAACACGACCGAACTAAGAAATTGGCACATTGTAGACAACAGATCGTACCGATATAATCACCAGAAGTTAAATCCTGTTAGATTAGTCCGAGCACAGGTTTGATACAGCCACGAGGAGACCGCCCGTGTGTTAAGTCAAATTTTAATACGTTATTTCTAAACCGCATCCTGAACTCATCCTTTCCGAGAGTATAAAAACCACTAGGTGAATTATATTTCTGAAAGCTTGTATACCTAATCTGATTCAATTTGGATAATCCTCCGTGAATCTAGTTGTCTGAAAACAGATCACATGTAAATTATCTAAAGATCAAAGTTTGCCACGTGTCTAGCCACCACGCTGCTCAAAATAAGAGGAATGAGTGAGCTCGGCCAAAACTCAATCGAACGGTCGGAAGACCGCAGAGCACTTGGATTGCATGGTTGTTTTGGAGGTATCGATAATATAGTTGGAGTGAGAATTTGGTTAGAGAGGAAAGAACCGAAATGGATGCCACAAGCTTTAACGAGAAACAAAGGAAAAGAAAAAGGTTCTTATTCCTTGGAAGAGGGAGAGCCTGTAAAGTTTGAAACAGGTAGTAAGTAATATGAATAATAAGTAAGTGAACAATTCCCTCAACAAACGTAAATTTATTTCCTTTCTGAAATCCGCAACACAGGAGGCAATAAACCAATTATTACTGTATAGCTATATAAACATGAATAATACACGAAATAAATTATATACAGTATGTACGTTATTCCCACAATTCACACACACAAAAAAAATAAAATATAACTTTATATAAGTTTACGAAGGCAAGTCGTGAGCTTGTCCCACAGTAATTTATAGTTTAGAATATCAAAAACAAACAATACCCTTTCCGGCCGACGCAAGATCTTACGTAGCTTAGCCTGAAAAGCCCAATTTAATAAACTTATTAAATCAGTTACTTATAAGAAAGAAATAATTAAATAATTCAGCTTGCCTTTCGTTTAACAAAACTGAATACTAACCCCTATTTGATTAAGTTACATAAATATAATTGGAAAAGCTTGTTTAGTCTCAATTTTATTTCAAGAAACAAAGAAAATAGTAATTAAGCAATTTAAAATTAGAAACAGAAATTGGTCCGAACAACCTTATCCATATTCGAGTAAAGAAAAGAATATATATTTGAGCTACCAAGTAATTTAAATAGCACGAAATCTCGCGCCAGCAATTAACAGATTCAGTATTACATATGGTATACATAAAAAATTACAACACTGCTACTGCGCATGACCACATAACTAGTAGTACAAAAGTAACTATTCCAACTTGTAGGTTATACATGAGCTCGCTAAGGGCGTGACACATAAAACTAATATTAACAAAAATTATTCAAAATGTTGATTGTTAAGTGTGCGTTAAAATCTTAAAGAATGATTTAATTAACATATAGCAGATCTACATGAGAGAAATTGTGTTAAAAATTAGCTGAAATCAGGTAACAAAATATCACCGAACTTATACTACAGGTAACTATGTTTAACAAATACTTGTTGATATAATTAATATAAATATATTTACTTTCCTTGTAGGCAATCGTAACCTGCTGAAGGCAATTTAGATATGAGTCTTATTCAGAGGTAAAATGTTTACCAACTACTTGTTAACCGAACTAAGGTAGATGTACTTCTTTTCGTTGTAGAAATCAATTTATTTATGCATGCGAAAAAAAAAAGAATGAAGGAGCTGACTTGTGTTTACGAATGCTTATGTTTTTCAAAGCAGTCAAGCAACGAGCAATCAATCCCCAGTATGTAAGCTACAGATCGCAGTTTATCAGCAACACAATCCAAACAATAAGCCAACGAGATACAGAACGGATACACTTGTTACATCAATCAAGACAACCAAATGTAAACATGAACTTGGATGTAGTCGTAACGGTAAAGTTATATGGACACTTCAATAGATGGAAACTTACATATATAGAAACGTAGGTTTGTGGAAACCCAAGTTAGTTACTAAAACGAAAGTAAAGAATGAAAACTATGTTTATTCAATGATAAGGTGTTACCTCTAAGATCGAATACGAGCGGTAGTTTAAATGTCTTAAACAATTTGTTACACTTATTTCTTTGAAGAAGTAATGTGAAATTCTTTTGTGTGTGAAACCTGAAAGAGAAGTTCTAATTATAACGAGATTAACAAGATCTAACACGGTTTACCAAAATGTGTAGGTGTAGTGAATTATTTCTATTACATCCGCCTTAAATAGCAATTATATCACTTTTACACAACAAAGCGATATTATATAGTGAAAATTTTCCATAAAAATGATGCTTAGCATCTAATAAATAGAAACAATAAAATTTGGTAGAGACTTTCCACCCTTCTACAGCAACGGCGGTTTTGAAAAGACAGCCAACGCCTCAAGAAACAATTTTACAACTACATTTGTTATCTCATTTAAGTATTGTTAACAGATGTTTCTTTTCAAAATAAAGCATGATAAGTAAGATGCAGTTTTATAATGGTATCACCAGCTAGTGATGATTTAGCAAAGTGACAGGTACCTATAAAATGTAAGAAAAGAAAATAACCAGAACCTACGTTCATCTCAGAGATGGCGCTATAGGTATTAATTGAAGTTAAATTTTGTAAAAACGAGTAAACTTTAAAATACAGAAGTAGATACGAGAGAAAAATAATTTTCGTGTAACGTAACCGCGTATACATCCTAAAAGAAAATTGTATGTGAAATAGAACTACAGTACAGGAATGATTTTTTTTATATCATTTAATTCATCATACTCATTAGTAAATGCCATAAATACAGGAATTTTAACTCATTATAGAAAAGAAAATAGAAACTAGTTGGCTTAAAACACATTACTAAATGTTTAAGTCACAGGTACTTATTTAAGATAGTTTTTAGAAACAATAATCAGATAAAATTATGCAATCGATCCTTTATCGATTTTTGCACGTTACAAGTTTACATAAAAAAGGGATTGTGAATTTCTTTAATCATTATTCTCAAACTACGTCCTGTACATAAAATAGGATTTTCCCGAAACGATTTAAAAAAATCTCAATTAAAAAGGAAAATACGTTTTCGTTGCCAATAAATATGCAACTATCCTTTTTCTATACATAAGGAAGAGGAATAAACAGATTCTGTTAGTGAAGTGATTCTCTGAAACCGCAGGTCAACGTATTATTTTAACCGACATTAAATAAAGCGCTCATCCTCTTTAAAATCTCACACCATTTATTTCTCGAATTCGTATATAAATATGAAGTTTTTATATACATAAATAGTTAAAGCTTAAGATTTAACTATAAGGGAAAATTATCAATGATAAATTGATTTGCGAATGAATTATTACAAAAGTCGATACTGTATTGGTTTTTAACTTTTGTAATCTAAATATAGTTGGTGCTTCCTTCCACTCCAACCCCGTGTTACCTAAACATTTGTTGTACTATAGACACCTCACTATCCTGACGTCCGAGACCACCAACGTAATGGGATTGAAAATATCGTGTCCAGACCTGGAGGATCATACTATGGCTGTTTGTGTTCTGTAAATAATTGTTTTGTTACATGTTTTCCTTAGGTTAAGTTGAAATAAACGTAGAATAAGTAAAATATTTAGAGTTGTAAACAATAGAGAATAAATTTAGTTGTTTGTTGAAATCTTTCAGTCAATCAAATCTCGATCTGACCCTAACATCTGGGTTTACATTTGACATGAATTCAAATTAGATAAAGTAAAGGAAATAAGGGCGAGTTACAACATTGCATAACATTTGTTCTGCATATTGGTAGATGGAATGTACGTTTATATCTGCATGTAGAGCGTGGAACCGTAAATAATAAAGAACTGGGAAGAAAATTATATAATATATATCGCTGCGAAATCATAAATATTTAAGAAAACGTCTCTGTACAAATTTGATATCATTTGCATACTTTTTATAGAAGGGATTCCAGATTATTGCTCCATTTTCTAATTTGGATCTAACCAATGCAAAGTACATTGATTTAATTGTAGAGATGTTAGAAAAATCTGAGCAGATGCGCATTATGAAACTCAGCACTTTAAAAGCAGTCTTAACTATTCCGATTATGTGAAATGAGAAAGTCAACACATTTGTCGATCATTATCCCTAAATCTTTGACCATAGTATACCTGTTCAATACATTAGTTGCTACTGAGTAATCAAACTGAATTGGTTTCAGTTTGCGTGAAAATGACACAACTTTGCATTTAGAAATATTTAAGTCTAATTTGTTTTTGTTACACCAGATGTAAATATTGTTTAATAGTCATTTTGAAGAGATTCACAATCCCCTGTACTATTTGTTCATGTTACCTACCCTACAGGAAGTCTTGCGAGATTTTCTACGTTTTCCAAACAGTTTAGAAATGAAGATTACAAAGTTAATATAGAGCTATTAAGTCCGTCCAGATAGATCACTAGCTCCTTGAAAATGACTTTTGTCAAGGTTATTTTTTGGTATTAAGCTATTTTGGAGTTCAAATGATTCAATGT